>PVIR01003659.1:0-86306 GCA_004026965.1 Petromus typicus | reverse complement strand
GGAAGGAGTTTATCCTGGCCCAATATCATGATCTGATCTGGGGGAATTGTTGCTACTTCCTGGGTCACTTTTTCCTTCCTAAGTGTTCACAATTCTTTCATATAAATCATTTGTAAATATTGTCATAGTTGAACATCAAATGCACAGGCAGAGCAAATTTAATTTAATTTAAATTTAATTTAATAATACAAATTTAATATAATAATTTAATTAAATTAAAATTTAATAAGAATTAAACTATTTTTCAAAAAGTTAGATATTTAACCACCTCCTATACTCTTATATCGACACAGTTTTCAAATGTTATCAGCAGAGCACAGCATATGTATACCTCCCACATGCACATAAATTATTCCAGTGTCTTGGAATTGTTTTCTAGCTGAACCTGGAAAGGAGCTTTTAAAAGGTATCAAGGGAAAGACAGAATCATGTATTAAGCACTAACTGAAGACCAACACCACGCCGGATCTTAGGATGTCTAATTTAATTAGCTGACATAATGAGCCACTGAACTGGCAGAGTTGAGTCTCTTCCGAAAGAGAGAAATCTCAGGCTCACATCTATAAAATGTCTGTCTAAAATCAGACAGTCAGCAAGTCACGGCTCTGTCCCAAAGTCTGAACTCAACACAAGGTGGTGCCTTGATGCATGAACACCCCTGTTAATATCAGCAAAAGCCATAATAGCTAAATCTCAAGGGCAGCCTGTATGTCAGTCAGCTGATAAATGGATTCAGAAAACGTGGCATTTACGCACAATGGAGTACTACTCTTCCATGAAAAAAGACAAACTTGAGTTATTTATAGGAAAATGGGTGCACCTGGAGGCCATAATGTTCAGTCAGAGAAACCAGACATACAATCTTAAATATCACATGGTTTCTCTTACATAAGAAACCCAGAATATAAATAAAGAATAAACTAAAAGACAGTAGAAAATACAGAAATAGATCTTTTTCAAAAGGCAAGAAGACAAAAGGTGGAGAGAGACAGAGGGAAAATGTGCTACGTACATCGACCAGTGGCTCATGAGGAGTGTAATCATTATTTACCCCAAACATGTACTACTAAAAAATAAAAAGACTGAGTCCAAGGGCTGGAGATTGGCTCAAGTGCTACTGAGTCTACCTTGCAAGCATAAGGGTCCAAGTTTGATCCTTGGTACTGAAAAAAAAAATAGATAAATAAATAAAAAGACTGAATCCAATGATTTTATAGAAGCAGCAGTTGTCTTTTACTTTACTGGGTATTCATACCACCCAGATTTCTTAGGTAGTGACCATCTCTTTCCTTGCTTTTTTTCTTCAGTCTAAACTAGCAGTTAGAAATCAGTTTTACTAGAATTTTGTGGTTTTCTTCCCCAGCAATTTTCTCCTGTTCTGCAATGAATGAGTGGGCCCTTGTGCCCACTTCCGAGTGGGCATCCTTGCTTCATCCTTCTGCAATACTTTCCAAACTTCATTCCTCTTGTGGCTCTCTGACCCCACCAAGAGCCCAGGACAATCCCCCTCAGTGCCACCTCTTGAGGATCGCTGTGATTAGATGGCATTTCACCCAACGTGGACGCTTCCCTCTCAAGCTTCACTTTGCTTTGGACCTCTACATGTTCCCTTTTCTGAAATCTGACTTCCTACAGACTGATATAACAGTCGAATCATGTCCTGTTCCCCTTTTTCCGTCTTACCTAAATAAATAAAGTTTACCACCTTAATAAAGTTCAGCAGCACCATTTCTCTTCCAAACTTCTATTTCTTGCAATACCAATGAATTATTTTCTTTCCCTTATTTTAAAAACATAAACACCTCCACATAGTTCCAGATCTACCGTAAATAGTTTGGCTACTTTCCAAATCACTTGGCCTGAGTTTGTTAGATTGGAGAGTCACCAATCATCAAGAATATCTGCACTGTTAGAGGAGAGCAATAGTTCCGCAGACACTGACCATCAAAAGCCAGGACCAGCTCGTCAAGCAGAGCAGGGGCTGTCGCGTGCCGGAGGCCCCCTTTCCAGCCATCACTACGACCCTATGAACCACCGCACTCTGCTGTCAAAGCTGCCCTCAGTAGAAATTCTTCCCCCTGGATTCCCTCGCAGCCCCGTGCATGCTATTTTCTCTCTACACCTACTCCTTTCTTCTCCCAGATTTCAAAGCCCGTTTCATTACCATTTAATTATCTGCTGACTCTAAAAGACCTGAACCCCTAGCTCCTTTGCCCGTTCATTGATGCGTTTATCCAACTCCTACTGAGGGCTGAGGGTCAAGCCCTTCACTTGAGAAATCTAAATATGATGCCATTTCCATCCTCAAAGAGGTCATGTCTAATGAAAGGAAGAACTTATAGATGAATAGAAATAACTCAATTTAATAAGCTCAGTAATAAAAACACAAAGAGAATAAATAGTAAATAGCTACAACTCAATATAAGAGGTTTTATATAAGAGCTGTCATAGAACACAGTAAAGAAGAAAATCTTACCAGACTGAAAAAAAATTGAACCCTAAAAATCTCAAACTCTTGAACTGGCTAAGACCAGGAAGTATATTGCAATGCTCACCAAGGAAGGCTTAGCAATTTATGGCCCGACAGCACTTGTATGTAACTACCAAAGTCAGGCTGGAAAAGTAAGTGAGATCACAGAAGGTGTTGGGCTAAGAAAATACGGCTTTAACATGAACATGATGAGGGACCACTTCCGGCACTGACTTGGACAGAATTTCTTCCACTTTACTAGAAGACTGATCTACGGGCCATATGGAGAAAGGTATAGAAGAAAGGTTTGAGCAGTGTTCATCAGGACCTAGATAGGGCAGAAGACATTACATGAAACAAACGGAGATTTAGGAGGTGGACTGAATAGAACCTAGTGACACAGGAGTTTGGGGGAGTATGGTTCTGGAAGATATATAAACTGATCCTACTTTCTGCTAGCTAAAAAAAAAAGAGAAAAAGAAAAGCAACCCACAAAAATCCACCACCTCTACAGCAATCAAAACTAAGAGGAAGAATAGGATAAACACATGGAGGGCTGGGATTTTTTCATATAGTGAATCGGTTTTGTATGATACAGTGACCGTGGATGGACATGTGTCATTACCAATATATTAGAGATATACAACACAGAATAATAAATCTAAGTAAACTATGGCTTTACCAAAGCCTACAAAATGTGCAGCATAGAGTCCTGAGCCCAAAGTAAACTATTATCTTGTACCTCAATATCAGCTCAGCAATTCTAGTAAATGTGTCATACTAAGATGTTAATGATAGGGGAAAGGAGGGCAAGAGAGACAGAAACACATGGAAACTGTGCTTTCAAGTCAACTTCCATATAAATCTGAAATTGCTCCTAAAAATGTTCATTAATTTTTTTAACAAAACTAATTTGGGTTTCCAACATCCACTTTGGGTTAGCCATGGGGGATCATCTTCCGGAACGCGTCCACAGAGACCCGTAAGGGGCTGTCTCCACAGTTCTTCAGGACTCAGCATCTACTTCAGAGACTGAGCTCAGTGGCCTTGATATTCCTTTGACTACTAGATGCTGTGGTCTTGGATGAGACATGGAGGAAGTGGGCACATCTCCATCCCAGGAGCTGTGTATCACCTTTTCCCCTTGAGAATCTGGCTTTTCTGAACCATATACATTGTGCATTTAGAAGTCTGAACAGGAATACAAATTTTACAGCCACAGTGCGCATATTTTTGACTTATCATGGCTATAAAATCTAGATGTTTTCAATTCATGACTCTCACTGTTCAATGTGAAACAGTACACAGACTGCAGACTGCCTTTCTTACCATGCCAATAGATCTATAAATACAGGAGCAATAGGATAACGAAAACTATCAAACAATCAAAAGAAATGGAAAAGCTCCAACTTGACCTTTACAAAATGTGTCTTGTCAACACTGTTCAGCAGGACACTGACGAGCGTACATGACCTAAGCATTTGTTTTTAAGCTACAAAGAATGAATGAATAAGACATAACTCTCCAACACAAACATTCAAGCCAGCTTCTCCTTGCCTGTAGAATTTTAAATGGAACAAAACCAATGGAACAGAAAGCACAAGATATATAACTTGAGACAAGAAACAACATTCAAGATTTTCCAACTATGGCAGACACCCTTAAGAGTAGGAGGTTCAGCACCTCCTGAGGTTATTAACCTCAGACAGGTCTGAGACCAAGGAAAGATGTTCCTAGAATTAATCTCTGTCATGAAATATCCCATTCTAAGTTCCTGATTTTATATTATACACAAGTCTGCCTTCAGGAATATATCCACCCAGTTAATACATGCACAGATATGTACACTTTACCAGACATTGTGTGAAGCATTGATTGTACACAGACACAAAACAAATTTAGTGCCTCAATTGGTGGAGTTTATAATCTAGAAACATGATGCATATTTTTAAAAAATTAGGTACACTGATACATAATTACATGGTGTAGTAACTACTATGAAAGAAAAGTACTGGGAGGGGTCTATGAAAAAGAAGAGAAAGGTGAGGTGGTGCGCACCTGTATTCCTAGCACTCAGGAGGCTGAAGCAGACAGATCACTGTGAGTTGGAGGCCAGCCTGGACTATACAGTGAGAGCCTATCTCAAGAAAAGAAGAAGAGCAATAGAAATGATTCACATAAACTGAAGTGCATCCAGGAAGGCCGCTTTCAGGTGGCACATGACCAGAGACTTGAAGGACAAGTTGAAGTTGACTAGGTAAAAGCAAGGGGAAGAATGTGCAGACTCGTTGACTGACAAGGCCACAGGCAAGAAACAGCCTGTGATGTTAGAGAGCAGCCAAAGCCAGGGAAGAAAGAACCCTGGAAGACGAGTCTGCACACACCCGGACAAAAGACAGATCAGCACTGTATTCAGTCTACTGTGGAATTACAGAGATCTGCCATCTCAACAATACTGAAATTCCATCTCCATGAATACTGGATTCCTCTCCATTGATTTAGATATTCTTTAATTTTCCCAGCAATATTTTATGGTTTTCTGAATATAACATATATTTCTTATTTGTTTTGATGCTACTGTAATTGTTGAATTACTTTTATTTTTGCATGTCATTTCCTGCAACATTTGAGAATTTATTTATGAGATTCTGCTTTATTAGGTCACTAGGATTTCCTAAAAGACCATCATGTCACCATGAAAGTTTTGCCTTTTTCTTTCAAGTCCGTATGCCCAGTACCTCTCTCATCACTTTGTGCTTGGCTAAAACCTATGCTGCAGGCCGGAGATTTAGCTCAATGGTTCTGGCACCTGTCTTGCAAGTGCAAGGGCATGGGTTCGATCCTCGGTAACCACATACAATACTGGGCTTGGAGACTCACACCCAGCAGCAACCAGTACCACATAGCACAGTGCTGGGCATGGTGGCTCACGCCTGTAATCCCAGAACTTGGGAGGCAGAGGCAGGAGGATTGCTGTGATGTGAGTTTGAGGCTGAGCTCACGGCCAGCCTGAACTACAAAGTGAGACCCTGTCTCAAAAAAAAAAAAAAAGCACTCAGGATTCCCTCACCAGCACTCAGCAATAGTCGGCTCTCTGCTGATTCCCCTCACAAATTGTGGAAGTGTCCTTTCTTTTTCCTTGTATTCATTTTCAGTCATGAATAGGCACTGATTTTTGTCAGATGCTTTTGTGCATCATTTGAGAAGATCGCATCATTGTGCTGTATCTTTGTTCTAAATTACATTGTTTTGTTCTAAAATGTTGAAACAAGCTTGTATCTCAGGGTAACATTTCACCTTCATATGATATATTATCATTTTTATATATTACTGGACTCAGCCTGTTAATATTGTGTTGAGAGCTTTGGAATACTTTGTTGAGAACTGATTTCATTTTTCTCTTTTTCCGCTTTTTGTATAAGAATGATGCCAGTTTCACTAAATGGTTTTTAAAAAAATGATTATCTCCTCTATTTTGTAAAAGAATTTATGATTAGTATTATTTCTCTGAGTGCTGGGCACAACTCACTAATGATGTCATCTGGGCACAAATTTCATAAATGGCAAGGTGTTTGCTTACATACCCAACATATTGTTTAAAAGAAATGCATCCATCTTTTATGTCATTCAGTCTCTTGGCCTAAAGTTGTTCACAGTATTGTCTTCTTCACTGTCTTGAAGTCTAAGGAGTCTGTGAAATGTCAACTTTCATTCCTAATACTGGTAATTTCAGTTTTCTCTCATTTATTTTCCTTGATTAGTCTTGTTTTGGGTTTATCAATTTTATTAGCTTTATCAAACAGCCAAACTTTGCTTTTCTAATTCTTTTTATTACATATATTCCATTGCTTTTTTTCAAAATAACATGAAAATAAGAAAGTTCTGGGTTTTCCCCCCTCTCACTGGCAGGCCTTCCAGAAGGTCATGGAGGCAGTACACCAACCAGGACATTGAGTAGCCAACTGTGCCCCTGGAAGGTGGGACCCAGTCAGCACAGATGGCCAGGGGGTGGGTGTGACCTAGCAGGATCTCCTCCTGGCTCTTGGCTTTTCTCCTTGTTTCTTATCCTCCACACCCTGAGCACCTTTCTTCTGCTGTGTCCTTTGGCTATGCCATTTCTGCCTTGGTACAAGCAGACTAAAGACTAAGACTGGAGCCAAAATTTCCTTTGAGTTGTTACAGTTTGATATTGCGACCCAAGAACAAAAAAGCAATTAAGACAGAGGAAAATAAGAAACCAGGATTTAAGGAAAAAACATTTTCTTTCTAATACAGGTACTTACACTATGATCTTACCTTTAAGCACTATTTCAGTTTTATGTCACAATTTTATATGCTCTCTTTTTATTATCATTTAGTTAAAAATCTTTAATTTTTTTTTCTATTTTCTTTGGTGTGTGGGTTATTTGAAATTAATTAACTGTAGATCTCCTAGAATATTTTTTACAGGTTTACAATTTAATTTAGATGTGATGATAGGACATAATCTGTAAGATTTTACTCTTAAAATTTGTTGAAACTTAACATGTGGTCTCTCTAAATAAATGCCCTGTACCTACTTTAAAAAGGTGTGCCTTGTGATTTTGGAGGAAGAGTTCTATAGATGTCTACTTTGTCAAGTTAGATGATGGTTTTGTTTTGATTTTAGATAGTCTTGATGGTTTTTTATTTACTTATTATGACAGTTTCCAAGAGAATGAAGCTAATTTTTTTGCTTTGTTTTGGGTTTTTTTTTAAGTTGTTTTTTGTTGTTGTTGTTTTTCATTTTTTTGTTTTGGAGACAGGGTCTCGTTTTGTAGTTCAAGAGCAGTCCTTTTGCCTCTGCCTCCCAAAAGCTAAGATTACAGGCATGAGCCACCCAGCACTCTGGTATGTGGCTCTGATTGCTGGTGGGTGTGAGTCTCCATGCCCAGAATTGTTGTATGTGCTTACTGGGGATTGAACCCAGGTTCTTGCACTTGCAAGACAGGTGCCAGAACTACTGAGCTAAATCCCCAGCCCCGAAGTTAAATTTTTGACTATTTCATGTTTTCCTATTTCTTCTATTATATCTCACATATTTTACCTCATAAGCTTTAATGTCCCATTATTGCATGTATACATATTTAAGACTGTTTCTTTCTGGTGAAAGTAATTCCTCCTACTATATGCAATACTCTTTTCCCTTACAATACTCTTCAATGGTAAAGTCTCTCTGTGGGGCTATACTGATACAGCCTCATCCACTTTGTTTTGCTTACCATTTGCATGAAATGTTTCCCTTCCTCTCAGTCCATCTGTGCTTCTATGTTTAAAAAGCTTCTAATTTTATAGTTGGTAATAATGGAAGGCCAAGTTCCATATCCCTTAGTCCATCATGGTACACATGGGGATTCCCACAATATCTTTTTTCATGAGTACCATTAAGATATAGCACCTTTCTCTCCAGTTTGTGGTACCCCAAAGGCAAGGACAGATGTGCAACTCTGTTGAGATACATTTTGTAAGACATAGCCTATCAACTACCACAGGTGATTGGAAATTCAGAAGGTACTTTTTTCTGTAACTAGAAGCACTGATTTCCAAGTCTGAATGTGAATTAAATCACTCGGAGAAGTAGTGACATACAGACTCTGAGTTGAGAGAGATCTGAGTTAAGGCCTGAGATCTCAGGTCATGCCCATGAAGCTAGTCAAAGTCCCTCTCTTTGAACAGCAGGAAGTTAACAGCACGCAGGGACTTGTGGAGAGCCGTGCACATCTTCTGTGTCACCAGTCACAAACCCGAAGAGCTCAAGGGTGTGGATGGGTCTGTAAAGGCATGAAGACAGCAGGAGCTCAAAACAGTGAGGAGACTGGGGTGGCCAGAAGAGAGAGCACACCCTAACCGCTCCGACTTGAAAACTGAGAACACCACTGCCATGAAAACAGCTACAGGTAAGCTCAGCTCCTTCCCGACCACGTGTGGTTTGTTTATTGTCTGTCCACATATTAAACAATGGAGTCCTCACACCCAAAATGACAATGATCTGTGTGTAAACAAGCTACAGTTTCACTCTCAGAAGAAAAGTTGATCCACACAGCTTTGCCCGGTTCATATATTTTCTTCAATTAATCCACAATTGCATCTTGTAAAGCCTTGGCATAGACATCATTAAAATATGTATGTTTCTGCTTCTCATCAAACACGGTCTTATCAACGTGCCCTCGGTTTCCTGTATCTTCACATGAACTGCCAGTCCTTTCTTCTCCGTACTGAATGACACTCCACTGTCTGGATGTACCACGGGATTTTTATCCATTCATCCACTGCCAAACATCTTAGCTGCTTCAGAGTTTTGAAAATTATGAATAAAGTTCCTACAAAGGCCGATGAGAAAGTTTCTGTGTGGCAAAATGTTTTCAACCAATCTAGACAAATAACAAAGAAAAACAGTGTGGTAGGAGCATGTTTAGCCATGTAAGAAATCACTCCCTGTGTCCTCCACAGCGGCTGTACAATGAGCAGCGAGGAAGAGCCTGTCGACTCCCATCTCCGCCAGCACATGGTGCAGCATCCCCTCAAGCTGTGGCCGTTCTCAGAGGTGCATCATCGTATCCTGCTGCTATTTTAATATGCGAGTCTTTAATAACATGCAACACTGCGCACCTTTTCATAGGCTCATTTGCCATCCAGATATCTTCTTTTTTTGGCAACACATCTGTTCGTATCTTTATCGCAACTTCTAAATGAGTTGTTTTCCTTATTGGTGAAAGTTAAGAGTTCTTTATAAAACTTGGGTACTGGTCACTTATGTTCTGTTTTTGAAATATTTCCTTCCCATAACTCCCACGAGTTATAGAACTCGTCTTCTCATTCCCCTAGTAGTGTCTTTCACAGAAGTTTAAAATTTTAGCGAAGACCTACTTGTCCACTTTTTCTCTTATGTGTCATGCTTGTGCTGCTGTGTGAAGAAAGTCAGCGCCGGACCTAACCCATGCAGGGATTCAGTTTATCAGATGACTTCTGCCATATTACATTTAAAATGGAAAGTATACAGCGAATGTCTGTGTATATGAGGCTGTATCTTTACATCAAAATTAATGGAAGGAAAACTACCCTGGGATACATTAGACTTCTGATAAATTCAGCCTTTTCATTTTCTCCTCTGAAATTATGCAGATTTGTGAGTGTTGTACATGACAAAATTGCCTTTATTGATTGTTTATCTTCCCTTATCTTGGCACAAGGATTTATCTGTTTGCTCACTTTAACTTACAAACCTTACATTTTCAAAGTCAATGAAAAGATGAGCACACAGTTTAAACTGCCGTTATACAACTCCTGTCTCGCCACTATAGAAACAAAGGGTCAGATGGTCAAGTGGATAATGTCACCTGGCCAAGCGATCCCAATTCCCAAATGGAACCACCTACTTCCTACACTACCATCTTCTACCTAAACAGCTTCTCAAGTTACAAGCAGTTCCTTTGACTAAGCTAGTCCTTATCAATAACAACAAGCAACAAAAGAATCGAAGGGGGAAAAAATAATGAGATTATAACTAAAAAGAAAGGAAACAAAGTTTATGTATATAGGGGGTGGGGGTAGTAGGGTGGGTAGGGCTATGGAAAAAAATGAGAATTAAGTTGTGTCATATACTGATACAAATCCTCATTGTTGAATGCAATCATGATGTGTATATGTAATGTACCAATAAAGATTTTAATTTAAAAGAAAAAAGCATCGGCCATTTATATGGCCCTTTCTACGTACCAGGTAATGTCCTAAGCTTCAACATATGTTGGCTAATTTCCCCTTAGTCCTGTGGGAGATCAGTCTTATTCTTACCTGTACATCTACAAGAGAAAAGAGAATCACAGAGACGTTAAGTGCTCTGACAAGATCACAGAGCTAGGAAGTGGGAAGGAAGGTACAAATTCGGGCAATCAAGATACAATGCCCATGTTCCTAATAGCCGTACCTTGTTGCCTCTGAGTCACGTTATTGTGTCCTGCTTTCCAACCAAACCTCTAAGATAAAGGTGGCCCCTCTGAACACAGGTGCTGTTCAGCACGGGGTTTTAGCCAAAGTATTTCCTACATACAGACATGAGTGAAAAAGGGAAACCATAGCAGTGGTGGTGAACTTATGGCACACATGCCACAGTGCACTATTTGTCTCACTGAAAGGCTCACCTCTCTGGACTGGACTGTCCAACCACTTTGCAGTACCAGTTTTTTCAAATTACTCTGCTGTCATGATAACAGGTGTACATGTATTAGTAGCTGTCATGGAGATTAGGGTAATTACAACATTTTGACACATTCATGGTGAATTCAAAGTGAGATATACTGTCCTCAATGGACATATTTCATGCCCACTCCAAATACTGAGTAAAAATTGCTCCACTGGTCAATACATCCTTGCCCTTTCAAAGGTGTATTCATCCCTTCTTGATACGTCTCTTTGGTGTTAATGAGTGTGTATGATTCAAGCACTAGGACAGTAACTATGAACATTTATACAGAGTGGAATATAATAATTTCAAAAAAAGAAATACACTTACTTTAAATTGGCACATTGAAGATTACATATTAAAATATATATTGATAAAAAAGGACATCATTCATCCTTCCAGATACCTGCTGGAACAACCAGCCAATTTTTAAACTACGTTGAATCATGCCTCATGAACAAGGGAAGGATGATACTCACTTAGACACTCTGAGAGATTTCTGGAGGAAAGGGGAGGAAATTAATGGGAAACTCAAATTCATATTACTCTGAAAATGCATCATCTCAATGGATTTCTCTTTATACCTATGGAGACAAGAAGCTTAAAGTAGCAGCAATACAAGCCCCTGGACTCCTTTCAGTTCTGCAGGGTACCATATGCAGATACCCCAGGTCACCACCATTTCTTTCTGACAAACGGTAATTTATCAGCCAATTGCACAAAACAGTAATGACAGGAAGAAGTTAAGAAAAGGAACAGCACAGCTTTTCTTACTGTTGGCAGGGGCTGGGTCAATGAGAGTTGTAGAAATAGAAACTTTATCATTGGGATGAAAAACTCAAAAGGAAAATGTTTACCTAAGCCACAGTGCTAGTCATGGGAATCCATATCCTAGTGTCCACCTGCACTTACCACCCAGAGTGAGACTGGAAGGGATGATTTTAAGAGATATTTAAATTTCTAGCAGATCCAAAGAGTATCTTCCTGCACTATTTAAGAAAACTAAACAAACAGAACATATCACTATAAAGTTCTTGATATAAAGAAGTAACACATAAACTTTTCATATGATGTCAATGATCTAGGAGACTATAATACTGAAAAGTACATGCTGGAGAAAATGTAATTTTTTTCCATGAAGTTTATTGATTTATTTGAGGTCTACATTTTGATCACATTCAACATTGGGAATTTGTACCTGTACATGATATACTGAGGTTCTTGTTTTTCCCCATTGCTCTTCCCTCCCTTCCATCCCCTGACCCCCTATATTTACAAAAGTTTTGCTTCTGTTTTTTCCTTCTTTTCTTATATTTTTCTTTCCTTTATTTCCTTTCTAATGGTCATTTTAAGAAAAGATCTGTTTTTCTAAAACATATATTCACTATAGCAAAGAATGTATAACAACAATTAAAGATGAAATTCATTAAACTAAGAAATAAGACATAAAAAAGAATGGGGGTAAACGGAAAATTAAAGTATATAAGTAGAATTTTAGTCATTATCATTGCTGACATATGTATGGAGAATAGTAAAAATCTAATCAGATGGTGGAAGACAAATAGAGAAGCTCCCCAAAAACAAACATAAAAATTACCTGAAAGCTCACAAACAGAAAATGAGACATGAGGACTTGCTATAGAGTAAATGTTCCTAGAAACAAGATAAAGACAAGTAGGGAAAAGAAAGAAAAGAGGTAATAGATGATTAAATATTAAAGATTACTAAAGGGTAAGTGTCTTTCCTTCATACTGTAAGGACTCAACTCATAGAATGCTAAGCATAACTAACGGCATATAGACTAGTTCTTTAATATGCATTGGTGAAAGTTTTTTAATTCAAATATTTAGGATGGTTAATTATAAACCAGAAAACAAATGAAAGGAGATGAAGGGAAGGAGGATGAGAGAATCCACAAGGGGAATAAGACAGGGAGGAGGAAAAGGAGAAAGTAGAAGAGGAAAGGAGAGCTAAGGGAAGCAGGAATGAAGGCAGAGAGGTGAAAGATGAAAGAAAGAGGAAATGGAGGGAAATGAGGAAAAGAGGAAGAGAAAAAGGATGACTAAGGGAAGAGAAAGACCAAGATGAAAAGAAGAGAGGAAAAAGGGAAAGTGAAGGCAGAGAAGAAGCAGAAGAGGAAAGATTAAAATAGGGAGAAATAAGAATAAGAAAAGTAGAAACTAGAGGGGCAAAGGAATGGAAAAGTGAAGGGGAAGAGGAGAAAGAATAGGGGAGGGAGAGAAAATGAACATGGAAATGAGTCCTAGAATTGTATGTTCTATACTGTGAAATAGAAAATGCTCAAAGTAAAAGAGGGTGAAGGGGGAAAAATAATGAGATTATAACAAAAAAGAAAGGAAACTAATTTCATGTATATAGGGGGGTGGTAGGGTGGTAGGGCTATGGGAAAAATTGAGAATTAAGTTGTGTCTTATACTGGTACAAATACCCATTATGGAGTGCAATCATGAAGTGTATATGTAATGTACCAATAAAGATTTCAATTTAAAAAAAAGAAATGAAAATCACAGTGATGAATGCAAGAGGAAGGATTAGTGAAACTAAAAGTATACTGAAAACTTCTCTTCCAAATCAGTCAGTGGTTCTGTCGGGTACGTAGGGCACCATGTGCTACCCTTGCAGTTAGCATACCCTACGTGTTCTGGTCCTTCTCTCCTCACCCTTTTTCAGGAAAGCAGTTACCATCATTTGGTGAGAAAATTAGACACAAAGGGATCACTACATCACAACTGACAAGGAAATAATTTGGACACCAATAATTTGACTTTTCAAAGGCATAGTCAACTGTAGAATAATCTGACAGTCAGATCCCATGGTAGGGGCTAGAAAGAAGATCAGATACCCAGCCTTCAGGGTGACACACATGTACAAAGGCAAAATAAAATAGTAATAGAGCCCACCCAAGTTTGAACTGAGAGGAGAGGGTGTGATAGACCAATATAAGGGCATGGTCTGTATATATTATTAAAAATAATATTAATCCAAAGCGGATCATTATAAAGTGAAGTGATTTCTATGATGTTCAATGCAATGACCAGAATATAGTATTTCATATATACAAATATACACAAAAATATAACATATACTAGAAACATAGGCAAGTATCTACAAGAAATTAAAATGGTAAAAAAAAAAAGTCTATCTAATACAAAAAAGACATAATGGAGAAAATGAGGAACAAAATACTGTAAGACATGTAGAAATAAAATGACAAAACAGAAGAACTTCTTTCTCAGTAATCATATTAAATGACGATGTATTAAACTGGATACTTAAAAGTTTAGCACAGTAAATTTTGCAAAGCATGATTCAACTACATTTTATGCACAAATGATTTGTAGATTCAGAAACACATAGGTAAATAAAAAGAATAGAAAAAGCTATACATGTGAAGAGCAAACAGAGGAAGAGGTTGTCTATATTTTTATCAGGCAAAATAGAATTGTGTTAAAAACTGTCACAAGACACAAGGAAAATTGTTACATGATAATAAATGTGTCAATTTATTCAGAGGCTATCACTGTATGCATTCAATATTTTCACACTTCAGCAACAAAGCGGAAATGGTAAACAGCAGTATCAGAAGAGTAAAGGGCTCCATGAGCCCACTTTTAACAACAGAGAGATCATTCCTGCAGAAAGTAAAAAAACAAAAAAACAAACTAGATTAATCGACAAGTAGAAAATGTTCCATCCCACAGCACCAAAGTCCACATTCTTTTCAAAGCCACATGGAATATTCTCCAGCACCAATCACCTGTTAAGCCACAAAACAAGTGTAAACTTCAAACTTAAGAAAGTTGAAATCATATCAAGCATCATTTGCAGTAACAATGCTGTCACACTAGAAAGCAGTGTGGACAGACTTAGTAAACTAAAACAGGGAGATTAAATGCCACAATCTTGCACAGCCTAAGAAGAAATCTGGAAAATATCTTAAGACAGATGAAAATGGAAACACAACATCATAAAAGTTATGGGATGTAGCAACTAATCTTTTAAGAAAGAAATTAATACTTACTAAAAGCAATGAAAGATCTGAAACATATAAGCTAACTTTATAATGCAAAGAACTCAGAGGAGGGGAGGATGGAGAAAAATGCCCTACGTCAGCAGAAAAAAAGGAAATAAAAATTAGTACAGAAATAAATGAAATAGAGACTAGAAAGATAATTTTAAAAATCAATGATAATAAAAGCTGGCTTTTTTGAAAGATAAACCACTGACAAAATTTCAACTATACTAGTAGAAAGAAGATTCAGAATCATAAACGGAAAGAAGCAATTTATGCCACACAAATAGGAGGACCTATTGCCGCCGCCCTAGTCCTGTCACAGCACGCCATCCTCCTTGCTCTCCCGTCTGCTTCCCTTGTGACTTTCCCTGAGTACTGGTCAGAATATGTGTCAGCGTCAGTCAAATAATGTGTTTCTGTGGAAGGAGGAGGCTGCTCTGTCTCAGGGCCAGCAGGTTGAAAAACTGGATATTAGAATCAGACAAACTGAGCTGCTCTGATGGGCTCCAGCCATTTTGTAATGCATTTCCCTTATAAATGTCAGCCCAGGACAGTCCGAAGCTCCATGACCATCCCCAAACTGACCACATATATGGCCCAGGGAGGGACGAAGGTGAGATTCCTGGAGACATGGTAGCAACTTCTTGGTGCTTCCTTTCTTCCTCCACTGTCCTCCCCTTCCCTCAACCCTTCTCCTTCATCCCCCTTTCCTAGTTCTTCCCATTTGAATATTTTCATCCTATTTCCCAATATCTATTATACATGTTGGTCCTTATTTACACCTCAGTTTCTCACACCAGAGAAACAATGTGGTATTTACACACAGGTGTCCCATGTACTTCACTTAAGAGTATGGTCTCAAGGTGCATCTATTTGCCTGAAGTATCTCAAGTTTATTCTTCCTCATGGCCGATTAGTATTGCATTGAATAAAAAAACCCACACCTCTTTATGAGCATTTGAACTGATACAAACATGGGTGTACATAGATTGCTGTGCTTTATCTCACAGTCCTGTAAGCACTTGTCCTTGGTTCTTTTCTTGATATCAGCCATTTTTTTCTGGAGTGAGATAGAATTTTAGCATTGTTTTTGATATATCCCTCAAATGACCAGTGATGCTGAAGATTTATTAGCAATTTCTACTTTTTCATCTGAGAAATGTCTGTTCATTTCAGACTCTCATTTTTTACTGGGTCTTTATATTGAGGGTGTCTAATTGTTTTGAGTTCTTCATATATTCTACATATTAGTCCACTGCCTGAGGAGTAGCTGGCTAAAATTTTTTCCCACTCTAAGGGTTATCTCTTCACTTTGTTAGTGATTTCTTTTGCTGTGCAAAAGCTTTTTAATAAGATGAAATCCCAGTTGTTGATACTCTGTAATTTGGTTTTTCTGTAGGCTGATGACTAAAACTAGACCCATGATTCTCATCATTCACTAAATTAAAATATAAACAAAGATCTAAATGTTAAAACAGAAACGTTGGAAGAGAGAATAAGTAGAATTATTGAAGATACAGGTGTTATGCAAGGACTTTATGAACAACTTCTTAGAAGAAGGCATGGATATTATTCCCACTCGTTAACCTTATGATTCTTCCAACCCCCCACCAAATGCATATAAACGCACACTTGTGCTTTGCTGAAGGCATTGTTCTGAAATCTACACCTCTGGTTTCTCTCTCTGCCCTGGCTTCTGAGAAGTCTTGTCTTCTCCAGCCACCTCCCATGTGGATACTGGCTCTGCTCCGGAGGGTTAAAGAAATGAGACTTGGCTCAAAACTGGGTGACAAGATACCAAATTTTATGTATATATGGGAGTGGTAAGGTGGGTAGGGCTATGGAAAAAAATGAGAATTAAACTGTGTCTTATACTGGTACAAATCCCCATTATGGAGTGCAATCATGATGCGTATATGTAATGTACCAATAAAGATTTCAATTAAAAAAAAACTGGGTAACAAGAGCAGCTTTATTCGAAATTGCCAAGAACTGGAAGATCCTGGCTGTCCTTCAGTGGTGAGTGGTTAACACATGGTGGGACACGGGATGCTCCCTCAGTAAGATCAAAGAGCTGTGCACCAACCACCACTGAGATGAGTCGCTAAGGATCTGCAGAGTTTTGAAGAAGCCACTGGCAACAGGTATCATTTATTCCATTTATATAACATGTTTGAAATGACAAAATTTTAGAAATGGAAGTAAAGAAATGGTTGCACATCTTCATTGCAGGGGTAGAAATTCAAATCTACACAGAACTAAGAGCACGCATGCACACGCCCACAAGTGCAGTACAAGAGGGGAAACCTAAATGAAATCAGGTCATTGCATCTATGTCAACAGCACAGTTGTAATATAATGCCATCATTTTGCAAAATGTTTCCCTGGGGAAAACCAAGTAAAGGATCCTAGGAGACACCTCTGCATTGTTTCTTAAAACTTCTTGTGAATCTGTAACTAGTTCCATGAAAACATCAGTTTGATGACACCAAACAACAGCGCATCAAGTCAAGGAACGTGGACTCTTCAATACGCAGGTGGGAGTCAGAGAAGACGGTTAAGTAAGGATGACTTGATAGAGCGGTGGATCAGAACGACCAACACAATAGGCGGGCGATGGGTCAAAGAAGCAGTAAAAGTAGGGACACCGGAAATGATACTCAGGGTTCAACCAAGAGGTAACACTGAAGCCAACACTGTACCCACTGAAGTGTGGTGGAGACACATGCCTACACCACTCAGCAATGACATATCCAATGTACATTCACTTTGTCCTAGTTTTTTTGAAAATTTTCCTATAGTTAGGAACGTGCTTATAAAATAAAGGCATTTTAGTGAAAACAAAAGCTTAATCCTTGACTTCATTCATGTTCTAATTTCACAGATATAACTGAAAATAATTTTTCTACTCCTTGCAATAATTGAAACATTTTTTAAAAATAACCTTAAGATGTGAAAAATACATTAGGCTTGTGATTTCAATTAATTTTAACTAAATGTTGAGAAAATTTTTGATTAAATGAGTTTTCCAATCAATTTTTAAATGTCAGGAAATTTAATTTGTTGAGTTTGTTTTGATGTATTAGTTTTGTAAGCAGTACTTAAATGCTCAGATTAATATTATTTCATGAATTTATACATTTATATAATTGTGCATGAAATAAAATACAACAAGTTGAAGTTCTTTGCTTTCACTAAATATTCCAAGCATCCCACTGTAGATCAGGAATCTGAGTCTATCTCTGCCTCTGAAGCCATCTTCACACAGGGTACCTCCTCTTTAAAGCCTTTCAGAGCTCATGGTCGTGGAACAGGAAGCAGAGCTGGCTTACCTTATGGGGTTGTCCATCCGGGACACCGTGAGGAAGGCAGCAAGATTGGCGGTGTAGGAGGAGCACACAATGAGCGTGAAGAGCCACCAGCTGCCCATCACGATGCGCAGGGCCATGGAGTTCACAGAGCCTTCGCCACCTAGAGACAGTCACAGGGCATGGGCCAGTGTACCAAGCACATCTCACCCCAGGACGATGCTCCCCCCATAGGCAGGGACAGACTGCCCCCGAGGGTGGTGCTCTGGACACCAGCAGAGTGACTGTCAGCAGGGCATTTCCTTTAGTGAAAGGTCCTAAAGCCACCATTTTGGGGAAGGGACCAAGACCACTAAAAAGGGAAATGTTAGGATTGGCTTTCAGGGACAGGAAGTTTGTCAAACCACTAAGGAGAGACTCCTGACAATCAAAAACCCATAGAAGGGGCTGGGGATTTAGCTCAGTGGTTCTGGCGCCTGTCTTGCAAGCGCAAGGACCTGGGTTTAATCCCCGGTTAACCACATACAATACTGGGCGTGGAGACTCATGCCCAACAGCAGTCAGTACCACATACCACAGTGCCAGGTGTGGTGGCTCACGCCTGTGATCCCAACACTTGGGAGGCAGAGGCAAGGAGGATTGCCATGATGTGAGTTTGAGGCTGAGCTTAGGGCTAGCCTGAACTACAAAGTGAGACCCTGTCTCAAAAAAAAAAAGAAAAAAAAAAAAAAAACCATAGAAGACCGCCTCAGTGGTGAGAACTTCCAGGACTGAAACTTGATGTAAGATCTCTTTGCGATTTCTAATTCACTTGGAGATGACAGGAATTCTGTGAATATAGAATGACTTCCTACCTGGAAGCTTCTCTAGTTTTCTTGAAAACCAAAGAGATGAGATATACTACATCACTTTTATTAATATTAGGCTCTCACTAGATGATTTTTCCCCAGCAGTTTTAGAAATCACTGCATGTAACTTTCAGTAAGAAGCTACCTCTTTGAGGCCAATTATTTCTCTTTTTAGGAGGCAGCTGAAGAAAGTGTCTGCCTGCCTGTTCTCACATAACCTTGCAAAGCTTTTGCCATGGCGCAAACAAGGCCAAGATTCACATTGGACAATATCGCAATTTGCCCTTTCCAGTCAAAATGGCGTGATCCAGTAACTCACCACCGGAGAGAAGAGCTACCCAGAGCTGGGGGACAGGAGGGGCATTGCAACTTGGAGGTGGCGGGAGTGCTGCGCCGGTGATCACAACACAACTGGGATCTGTTTGGCCCAGTAAGCCTCCAAGTTGCAGCAAGCTCCCGAGTTTCACTTGAGGCCTCAGTGTAGAGCCATCACTCTCAGGTGGGAAAGGAGAAAAAGACTGGCACAACTGCAAAGTTAATTTTATCCAAAGTGGAGAATAAGGATCTAACATTGAGTTCTTGTCGTTTTCGTTTAATTTCTGATACTGCTTAGAGAAACAGGGTGCTTCAGGATATTAGCACTGTCCTACAGACACAATAAAATCACATTAAAAAATAACTTTGGTGAGATGCGTCTGAGAACTTCCCACTGAACAGATTCTTCCCCGACCCGGGCCAATCAAAGCTCGGAAGCCGGAAGTACCTTGCTGGACGAAGGCTCCGTAGACGATCCAGATGGCGCTGTGCAGCGTGGCGGACGCGGAAGGTCGAGGCTGGGCTGCACTCTGCGCCCTCACCGCCTGTATTCGGTTCAGCACAAATATCAGCACGCCCACCACGGGGATGGCGGCCGCAATGCAGGCCCACACCGCAAAGTCAAACGGAGCAAAAAGAGAGAAGATGCTGATTTTTTCCTCGGGCCTTTTGATTAGAATCCCCACCGAGTAGTCCATGTAGCGCTTGCTGAAGTCCACGACGCTCTCCCTCTCGGGCGTGATGGTGATAGCTGAGATGGCCAGGTCCGCCCTCTGCAAAACAAAGCAGCTCATCAGCGGCCACCCCAGGCTCCCTGCAGGATGACACCGGGTCAGATCTGCCGGCGCCTCACAGTAGCTCTGTTCAGAGGCAAACAGCCCTACGGCTGCGTCCATTACCTCCTCCGCCTGACAGCTGTGTCTCTCCAAACCTACAATGGCCTGAACGTGTCCGCGGAGGAGTCCAGCAAGGCACCTGCATGACTCGGATTGCAGTTTATCTTCACTCTCTCTACGCTTCCCTAGAAATTCGATCTTATTCCTTTTGCCGTTGTCTCCTTGTACCTCCCACCACAAAGACCCTTCTAGCTTCGGTGCTGATCTGAACCCTCCGCATGTAAGGAGGCCACGGGCAGACTCACAGTCCCCACCAAGCCTCTCCGCTTTCTGTTGTCCCACACCCACCGCTCTCTTCTCTAACATCCTTCTGGGGTTGTAGCGTAAGTTCTGCAACTCGGTTGGAGCTTATTAACATATCAGCCCCTGACTGTTCTATATGTGGACTCTGTGCCAGAGGGTAAAATCCTCCAAGCACAGAGGGGTCACTTGCTTATTTCTGTCTTCCGCGACCCATCATCCCAGGCCTGCAGATGCAGAAGCTGACTCCCCTGCACTAAAGCCATCATCAGAGGGTTCCCTCTGGACCTGTCAGACTATGACCTAAAAATTCCCTTCCAGGACTTTTGCATGCCCAAGCAGATTTCATTTTAGAAACAGGCGAAGTCTACATTAAGGCGGAATTAGACTGAGGCCGAAGCTGCTCAGCATGGTGGAGGCGAAGTCCTGTGCTGGCAGAGCGAAGGGCAGGTTGAAGGAGCACAGAAGGCACTGCCAGGGTCCCGATCCGAGCTCTCGGGTCTCCAGGTCAGAGGCAGCCGCCGGCCCAGACGGATTTAGGAATGACTGATCATGACCATGACCGCTGGTCTAACCTAAGTGGGGGAAATGCACGCAGGATGGCTCTGTATGATTTAAGAGCAGATACCCTGGACTCCTGAAAGAATCCAACAGCAGCCTAGGGAAGAAGAGATGCTGTGGGTGAATGTCAGAGCTTGCTCGGTCCTTGTCTCTTTTCAAGACACCCCATCATGGTAGGAGAGTGTAGAGCATATGTCAGGACTGAGGAAGAGAGTCAATGGAGGAAAGTACATGTGCAGTGGAGGGCGGAGGGAAGCTAACCTAGGAAGTAAGGCTCAGATAAGGCCCCGGGGAAGGGGCCGTCGGTGATGGGAGAGAGGGACACCCTGACCGGGGTGCAGGTGCCCACTGATGCACCTTTGAAGTGGAATTTCATGCCAAAAGTCTCGATTTCTTTCCATAATATTCAAGTAACTTTTAACTGAGAAAGGTAGATGGTTATTTGGTATCTAGAGATGAAGGTTCTTTTATAGAATGAAGTATTATTCTGCCATTAAAAATGATAAGATTGAGTCATTCATAGTCAAATGGATATACTTTGAGGACATCCTCATAAGTGACATAAATAGGTAACAGATGTGTAAATATAGTATCTTTTCTGTCGTATGAGAAAATGGAGATGTAAATGAGTTCTAGTATATATAGTTGATATTGTGAAACAGAAAATATTTAAAAGGAAAGGGTGTAGAGGCAAATAACAAGGAGAAAAAGAATGTGATAGTAATTTAAAAAGGACACAAAGCTTATGTATATAGGGGATGGAGGGGTTGCAGGGCAGGGGTAAGGAGAAAAAGTGAGAATCAAGACATGTCATATTCTGCTACACATTCTCAATGTTGAATGCAATGATGATGTGTATTCATAATGTACCAATAAAGATTTGAATTTTAAAAAAATACTTCCTCTGAGGGGTGTGGTCAAGGGACATGCAAGGGACAAATCAAGGGACTAAGCTGTGTGAGGCCCCGTGGAGGCTCTTGGCCTCACATCAACACAGTAATCTGGATGCAGAAACCTAGATGTCCTGGTCAGAGGGTAAAGAATAGAATCAATTCAGGAATTAGGTGCAACAGGAAATCAAGAAGACAAGAAATCAGGAAAGATGAAGGGCAGGGGTGGGATGTGTGGGGTCTACCATGGGCAATGTCTAGACAGAAAAAGCTCTGGCATCAGAAGAGTACAGAAACACCAAGGAAAGCTGTGCCTCCAAAGGTCATGCCAAGCAGAAGAGCTAGACACAAGAAACCAATACACCTCCACTGATATAAAATGTTCACAGACACAGGGACAGCAAGCAGAATAAAGGTAGTTACCAAAGGCTGGGAGGGGTGGGAACGGCATTAACTATAAACATGTATGAGGGCTCACAACGGGGTAAAGGAAGTGCTCTAAATACGTTACTTGGCTATCGCACAGCTCTGTAGATGCACTAAACATCATTGAATTATACATTCAAAATGGGTAAATTTTATCGTATTTAAATTCTATTGCACCAGAGTTGTTTTTTAAGAAGATTAAGAAAAATTGGAGGAATTATAAACCTCACATCTGCCTTCATATGTTTAGAAAGCAGAAATGCTGTGTTTCAGGAATAAAGCCCCCAAAACAAGGACAAGTTGTCTTGGATGGGGCAGAACGGTGGTCTGTGGGCTGCTGAGAAGATACCGAGGGGTGGGTCCTGGACTGAAGCACAAAGTTCCCATGAGGCAAGGGAATAGTGATGCCAGAAAGTGCCCGGTGGGTGGCTGCAGTAGCACTGGAGAAGGAGGGCTGGAATCTGTCACCACCATGGCGCATAATCATGGGGAATGCCCCAGAGGCCAGAGACAACCTGGGGCAAGATGGGGTGTGGTGACCCAGCTTCCCGCATGAGTTCCTGAAAGGCAGATCTTACAGGAGGAGCAGGAGGGAGGGTCTGAGTGGGAAGGAAAAGCAGGCCAAGGCTGTGCATGACAATGATATGTGTAGTGCAGGAACTCGTGCACTTACACACCCAGTGTGCATTTCACACTGGTAGTATCTGGGGAGTAGGAAAGTAAATGCTCAGCAGATCCCTCAGGGTGCCTGGGGTTTTACTGCTGTGCATGAGAGAGATGTTTCCCAAAGGGCAGGATGTAGACCAGGGTGTATACAATGGCCAGGCTCCAAAGGAATGCAAGAAAGCAAGGGAAGGGGCTGGAAGATTGAAAGACAGAACAGGTAAAGCGAGGAGGGAGGGAGAGGAGGCCTCAGGGTTGGAGGGGTAGCTGCAGTCTGTGAGGCTGGACGCGAGTGTCCAGCTGCTCCAAGGATTGACTTGAGGGATTCCCCAAAGACAGAGTAGGCGCCCCACCCCTCGTGGCCCCACCCCTGCCTGCTCTTGGGACCTACCTTGCTGATGAGCTCCCCGATCATCCCGTTCCAGGAGGTGTTATGGAGCTGGTGCCCATATCTGCCGTCGGGGGCCTGGTAAATCTCATATTTGAAGCCCAGAGACTTGGCAAGAGCATCCAGGACATCTATGGAGAAGCCTTTGTAGCGCTTGGGCTGCCCGAGGATGTTCTCAGCCACCATCACAAAAGGCTCTTCCTGAGGACAAGAGAATGAATGTTCTTCAATTTAAAAAAAGGTTCGTTAACATGTACATCCGGGGTACTGTCAGAGAGACCAATTTGATTAATAACTTCAGAATGCTGGTACTAGGGCAGGAGTATAACTCAGAGACAGAGATTAACCTAAGGTTCAATCCCTAACACCCCAATAATAATAGTATAGCTCAGCATTTACCCAAGTTCTACCAGGAGGCTAAACTCTTGTCTTTTCTAAAAGAAGTTTATAGACTCTGAAAGTACAGGACAACCAGTCCATCCTCAGGGCACTATGGAACACAGAGATTTAACTGTCCACGTATGTCCTGTTTATGTCATATGTCCTGTGATCCTATGGGCCTCACTTCTCAGAATAACAGTGTGTTTTCATTCCCTGCTTTGGAGCACTCATTCTGGACCGGGACTCTGTGCTTAGGAAATGCCATAATGCTATGTGACTATGGAAGAAATGTGACATGTCTTGTCCAGGATAATGCATGACAACAAAGCTCTGTGATATCAGATTGCGGAAAAGCAGCGTCGCATCTACCAGGGTGTACTAGAAAATGGATGCTGATTATTTACAAGGTCAGGCCATGAGTCAAGGGATGAGAGAGGGCTAAGTCCTCAGGTCCCAAGTCCAGAGCCCTCCTGCATTCCCACCCATAGTCAGTGCATGTCATGTTGCGCAGGTGGCCATCAGGAAAACATCTCTGTGTCCCCACCAATTTCCTAGTGTGGCACTGCACAAGAAGAGGCTCTGGAAAACAGCACCAAACGATGTACCTCATTAGTTACTTTTGTTAGAAAAATATGATACTGGGCTTATTCACAGGACACGTACAGGGAAGTGAAAACTGCTGGCAAGTTTCTGTGCCTGCTGGGACAGAGGACAGCATATGGACCATGCATGACCCAGCCAAGAAGGAGAAAATCTCAAGCATCCCTGCAGTTTGTCTAAAGAGGTGTTAAACCGAGTTAAAAGAAAGATCCCTTCCAAGGTCTCTCACCAGGGTAAAAGCCTATGATTCAAGGTAACTATGCAGAAAAATTGTAACTAACAAGCTGTCTTCATTGCAGACTTTACATGGGGCGGCTCATCGGGGCATCCGGTAAAAGAAGGATGTCTTCCCCAGGCATCTTTCTGGGGCCCTGCTACCAGTACAGCTCTCCTGGGGAGCAGCAATAGGTCAGGTGCAGTTCACATTCCAGGACAAGCATAGCAGCAAGGGCCTCCCGGGGCCGAGCGCCAGAGCTGCAGGCCTTGTCCTTCTCCCACCTCTCAGGGACTTCCCATAGGTGGCTAAGCAGCCCCAGGAGAGATCTCCGAGCTCACTCTTGCCTTCATCATGAACAATGGTTTCCATGAAGGGTCTGGGAAAAGCTCAAACCTCGACTCAAGATCCCCTGATCCCCACCCCCCTACATTAACCAGATAGTAGCAACTGATTCAGATGTGTGGGTGGCCAAGCTCCCAGAATGTCCCCATGATCCTACCAAGACAGTCACCACTTTGAGAGTCAGTCCTTGGAGGCGGCTGCCCATGGGCCTCTCCTGCAGGCTGCCGTTCAGGCCCTTCTCGGAGTCCCATGTGGCCAGCTGTGAAGGGCGAAAGAGAACGTGAGGGATAGAAAGCAGGCATACCCGAGGGCTTCCTCCTTAACCAGGACATGCATCACAGGTAGGTGGGCGACAGCCCTTGAGGCTGCCTGGACCCCCAGAGCCATCTCCAAACCATGGGAGAACAGACATGAAACAGAGAGAAAGTTCCACTTCTCCCATCAGCTCACCAGGTCTCTGGAACTCTGCACATCTCTCAAGTGAAACTGATAGGTACTCGTCTCTCCAGTGAAAGTTTGCATCTGATTCTCTGCCGTCCCCCATGGAGGCTGCCATTGCGATCACACACGAATCACCTCTGTGTCTCCCACAAAGCCTCCTCCTTTCAGCACTCCTTTGACTTTCCCAAGCCACAGCATCCTTTATTTAGAGCTATCGGCACCTCTACAAGCAAGAGGAGGCTCAGAAGTAATGGAAGCAGAGCCTGAGTCCCTGCCTGCTTTCACCTAGTGCGAACATCGTAATTTTCCCCAATTCGCAGGTAGAAGCTGGTGGCAGAATAAACGTGCTGTGTATGCATCTCAGCCTCCTGAAGACACAGGCTGGGCCCAACAGCCTGATGTACCTCTGACCAGCACCCAAGAAGATGTGTATATGTAATGTACCAATAAAAATTTCAATAAAGGAAAAAATAAAGAAGAAGTCTCTGCCGGGTTAGGAGCTACACAAGAAACAGATGTTCTTGGAACTGTTTCTTTCCCTGTGTTCTCAAAGGACCTGGACAACACTGATTAAACCTTTTCCTGGCCAATGATTCTCAATTATTAATTGGGGAGATGGAAAATATACAGACCCCAGTCCATCTCAAGCCAGGTAATTCACAACCCCAAAGCCAGGCATGGGAAACATTAATGTTTCCAGGGAGATCTCGATATGTTCCCCTAGGTCCCTGGGCCTCTAGCATGGCTGCATATTAGGATATCTTAAGGGCTTTTCAGAATACTGAAAACTGGGCTCTAGCCCCAGAGATTGCAATCTAATTGGTCCATAGTGGGCCACATATGGATATTTCCATTCCAAGTGATCTCAACACACACCGTGAGTTGTGGGCACCGCTGTAGATTAAAGCAGTAATTCTGCAATTGTGATGTGCACACAAGTCACCCAGGGAATGTGCACGCACTCTCTGACTCTGCAGCCTGAGATCATTCGTGCCTAACAAGCTCCCAGGTGAAGCGGCTACTGTTGCTGGCCATGGTCTGTGGAGCAGCGTCTAGGCGGAGAGGGGTCCATGGATCAGGCTGCCCTCAGAGGCACCTACTTGTCACCAGGGAAGACCTCCAGGCTAACTTGAATGGAAGATGTGCTGTTTGTGATAAGCTTCTGGTCCCCCAGGGAACCACTAGCAGCCCCACCCAAGGAGACATCCACTCTCCCAACATTCGCCACAGATGGGCCCCCATGGCAGGGTCTGTGCCCAGAGCACTAAGAGGCCATCCTTCTTGCTGAGACACCGTTCCAGTGAGAGATGTACAGTGCTGAGGCTTAAAGCAAGTCCATCAAATGAGATATGGAGTTCCAGAGCTGGAAAGAAACCTGAAATCTCTGTTATCACCTTGGACACGATACTCACTAGAACCAACTCGACCCTAAATAACAGGATGCTTCACAGTGATGAAAAAATAACTCAGCAGCCTGGCCACACACTCCAAAAAGCCCCACAACTACTGCTAATTAATATAGTGGGCACTTCAGGGGAGAACAAGCTGAGATCTACCCAGAATTCTAGTCAAAGGCATCAAAGATATTAATGGTACCACACTCTGGAAACTGGGACAGTGAGAAGGAAATATTATGGCTATTTCTCCACTGGGTTTCAAGAAATAGCACGAGAACTCAGAATTGGTTTCTGCAGCTAGATTAAAATGCTGGTCAAAAGGAAGAGGACACACTCAGTAAATGGTGTCAAGGGTTTGATTCCACGTAGATAAGGAGACAGAAATGGTGTGCACTTGAGCTGCTGCAACTGTGTGCACCACTGTTTAGCCCAGGCTCTGGAGCTGCTGAACTCTGAGGTGTGGCCCATTTTCCTCCTGGGTGTGGGTCCCCCTTGACCATTCCAGTGACATCCGGTCCCAATGACACCTTGGCAGTCCCAGACACTGAGCATCCTACCCTCGGCCAGGACTTGGGTTCCTACACCTGATGCGAAAGGCCCCTGCCACAGAGGAGGGCATCTTGATTCTCTGTTGTCTGGCTTGGAAGAGCAGCTGGCTTGGTCTTGATCAATCAATTGACACTGATGCGTCAAATATTATCATACGCTGTGTGACACATTTCTCATAATTAATAAACTGTTAAGCTCAGTCCCTTTGATCTGTGCAATTCGGAACAGAAAGCATCGCCAGACCCTGCTTCTGTGGGACCGAGTGTAAAGCCAGCTACAGGCCTGGTTTCCCGGCCTGTTCTCAGGATCATAAGGAGGCTCTGCGGCTGCAATTACTCATTCCATCTCTGGGTTCCATCCTTGTCTGGGACACTACATCCTCCTCACCAAGATCAAGTTCAATAACTGATCCAGATTTGGGAAAAAATGTAGGAATGTAAAATCATGGCTTCGGTGGGTTAATCAGACAGTATACCTATGTCCAGATGGTTCTCTGCATTTTCCAAAATAACCTTAGCCCCCGCCTGACAGTAGCATGCCTGAAGATAGACACAGTCAATAAATATTTGTTCAATACATTAAACTTCACTGAGATTCTATTTTCTTATCCATAAAATGATATGCAAATATATTCCCTATCAAGTTGAGCAGCTGTTCAAAGGAGAAAGTAATTTTGAAAAAATCATGTATTCTAAAATAGCCTAAGAATCGGTTCATTTGACTATATGTATGTGTATGTTTGTATGTATGCATTTACAATATGATACTATTTGTGTTTAAACAAAGTATTGGTAAAAATGGGAGAAGACACATTAAAATGTGATACATGGATATATGTGTCACTCATAAGTGGAGAAATTATAAATAATTATTATCACCTCCTTTAAGCTCTTCTGGCTTTTAATAGGTTTTTTTCTTACTAGATTAACAGGAAGGAAAATGAGCTTTTGATAAAAATAACTACCATAGGTGATTAAGCAAAATCCTATCACATGTTCTTTTATGACAAAGGACTGAATGTCAAAGGAACAATTAGAACAGGATTATCTGTCAGTAAGTCAGGGCCCATCTGAGAGTCAGAACAGAGAAGCTCAGTGTTCCTGCTCCTTGAAGCCGTCGGCAGGGGTGCTCACCTCCCAAGAGAGGCACCCAGCTCACGTGACTACTGCCTCACCTGCTGATACCTTGCAAAGCCTCCATCCTGCTCCACAAACCCTTTGAGTAGAGGGACAGGGACGCTGAGGTCCATCTCCCTGGCTCGAGCGCATTTCTCTATGAAGAAAAGGCACAGGCCTGAAACCCTTAATATTGAGAAGACCTTAATGCCAGTGACCATCAAAATCAATGTGGAACTTCATAAGGGGGAAAATCTGTAAGCCTGTTATCATCCTTATCTTTTGGTCTGAGAGTGCTTGAGATTTTAAGTTTTTGTTTTCTTTTCTCTTAATACGAACTTCTCTCTCCCTGCCCTTTAGGCATCCTATGCTTTGACAAAGAAAGAAGGAAAACTTCAAAGCGAAACTCAAATTCTGCCTTTCAAACACATCAAAGTACACCTGTGTTCCTGGATTCGGGATCCTCCGTGCTGGGCAGGAGAGATTATTATTCCCTCACATCAGGACAAAGTCGACCAGCTGCCCCAGGCTGAATGACTCTTCCTGTTTTCACAGAGCTGCCTATTCTTCCCAAATATTGAGACGAGGCTGCAAGCCTGTGCCATTCCTAAGAGAAGTTATCCCTGCAAACAAGTAATATGTAAGACCAGAATAGAGAAGACCACAGTTCCTACAGGAGCATCCAGTGGAATTGTTTTTTAATACAATCAAACTTTTAAATGTATTCCCATCTTGCAGCCAGTCCTCGCTGGGAGGGTGTGCCCCTGCCTCCACCCCGAGGGTGCCTGGCGTTGCCCTCTCTGGACATGTTTCGGCCAATAAAAGCCAAATGAGGTGACTACACTTGATAAATGGAAAGCCAGGCAAACCTTCTACTGAGAGCAGTCCTGACGCTCCGCCACGCGGCGCCACACCATTGCTTCTGGACATACGTGCGTCAGCTCTCACTTCCCCTTGCTCTCACACACAGATTTTTGTTTATGGGATTGATGAATTTATGGCAACCAACACCCACTTTTGACAGCTGACTTGTCAAGATCAGTGCCTGAAAAAGTAGTTTCCAGCACTGTAAACAAAACGAGTGCTGCCACTACTTGATAAGACAGCTGTGGTTCTCATTTGTGGCCAAGATCTGCTCAGCCCAGACCAGACATGTGCACAGGGCCAGAGGTGATGGCCCAGTCATCACCCAGAAGGAGAAATATGGCTTCGAAATCGATTATGACAAACGACCATTACAGAGATAGGCTACTTGGAGAATAAATTTCATAAAACTCTGGTTTCAGGAAAGTGTATTTCCTAAGTCAAAGGGGGGGGTGTATTTGTCTTGAGTTGCAATCTATGGGGACCTGAGACTTTGTGGCTTTGTCCCTAGTATATAGAGGGCTTTTAACCCTAAACACAACAGGCTTCCTTGGAAGGTCAGGCTTTGTGATCTGTAACTTAGTTATAAATGTGTCTTAGTGTCTTCTCTTCATGAGGCAGGAGGGTGAGGACAGGAGCAGAGCAGGCCTGATGCTCTGCCACGCAGTGACCCACTGCTTTAGAGCCCAGAGACAGACTGTGAGCAGAGTTTCACACAGAGCTTTGCTAATTCCTGAGGAAGAGAGGGAAGGAAAGTAAAAGAGGAGAGGAGAAAAGGGGAAAGAGGGGAAAGAAAGGGAAGGAAAGGGAGGGGTGGGAAGAGAGGAAGTTGGTTGACTTGACCTTAAATCTCATGTTCAATAATATCCAACAAGATAACGGGCCAATGTCCTGTACTGTCACAGTTTTATGGCTGAACAGGAGACAATGTGATGGTAAACTTGTCTCAAAAGAGCACTGGAAATAAAAGATAAAGCTGTTAGGACCATGTCTGTCCTGTGTCCCAGCCACAGCTGAAGTCCGCCACGGGCTCCACCTCCTCTCTGTGATAAACATCAGCTGAGTGTGGAAAGGCACTGCTGGGACACGGGCTTCCATGCTAACAGCCACAGCATGGGCACCACCGTGTCGGTGCCAGTGCCGGTGCCAGGGATGATCTGAAATAACAATTTCTCTACTAGATTTTGAACCTTTCCAATTTTTACTGGAAAATAAATGAGTTTGTTTAAAGGCTAACAGCCTTCGATGGGAGCAGTATGAAGACAAGGATTCCCCACTGTCTCCATTCAGTGTGAAGACGAGGACACCCCACTGTCTCCCTTCAGTGTGAAGACGAGGACTCCCCACTGTCTCCCTTCAGTGTGAAGACGAGGACTCCCCACTGTCTCCCTTCAGTGTGAAGACGAGGATTCCCCACTGTCTCCCTTCAGTGTGAAGACGAGGACTGTCCACTGTCTCCATTCAGTGTGAAGACAAGGACTACCACCGTCTCCCTTCAGTTTGAACTAGACACTCAGCCAGCACTGATTTCAGTCGACTGCAAATGTGTGTTGCCATTGTTGTTGCTGCTGGTGTCGGTATTATTGTTTGGTGCTACAGATCCAAAGTAAGTTCTTGTCCATGCTAAAGAGACACTCTCTACCACTGAGCAACACTTCCAACCAATTACAAGTCTTAAGCTTCAGCCAGACACAGAAACAACATGTTTAGACATAAAGTGGATCTGAGAGGCAGAATGGAATCACTAGAGTGTAGACCATGATTAGGTGCAACATGGGTCCCTAAGTGAGGTCTAACTAGAAAGTTCATCTCGAGAATTCTGGAATATCAGGGCCACAAGTCATATCTGACCTCACCGACATCTGCTCAAAATGGGTCAGACATGTTGGCAGGAGGCGTGATTGCCTCGGAGGTGGTAGAGAACTCAAAGTATCTCTGATGACCGAGACCATGTGCACAGGAAACTGGGGACTCAGTGAAAGCCATATGATCTTGAAATAAGGGGCAGCAGAGCTTGGGTTAACTGTTCTGGGGGCAGAGTTATAAGACCCCAAAGGAAGTGTGAGCAGGCAGGAGAGCTATCTCATGTGGGCTTCATGAAAAACCTAAGCATGGAGGAGAGAGAGACAGACACTTGCCCTCCTTGCAAAAGAGGATGAGAAAAATGAGCAGAATTGCCACTGGAGACTAACAAAGCAGTGAGAGGATGTTGCTCCTCTTGAAGCAACAATAAAAAATTAACCCATAAGAGACCTTCAATCACAACAAAGCTTCTGCTCTCCAGGGAGAAACAGGATGCAAGCACTGTTGTACATGTAGAATGAGATGCAATCGTTAGAAAAAGCGAGTAAGAAGAAAGTAATCACAAATGTGAACACATTGTTAAAGGCCAGATGTGGCTCATCAGGTCAGCGAGGCTCCTGGAAAGCTCAGCGCTTCTCCACCAACTCCCCACTGGAGGGAGTGGGAGAAAGAAAACCAGAACAGAACACAGCACCTCAAAGAAAGGAGAACTGTATCGAATATCTGTATCCCAGTACAGACTCACAGCAGGCACACGTGTAGAAAGCTTACAACTCATTACAAGACAACTTAGTTCTTAAAAATGGAAAATAGTATTTATTTTTCCAAAGAACACATGCATACAAAAGTCAATATACAATTGAAACTCTATGCTCCACATCATGAGTCAGAAGCAGAATATGGCCATGAGAGAACACTGCTACATCTGTGTAGAATGGTTAAAATCCAGAGCTGACATTACCAAGTGCCACTGAGGGTCCGGAATGCAAAAGAGGATGACAGTCCTTGCTGCAAGACAGTCTGGCAGTTTCTTGTTTCTTATAACATATTTTTACCACGCAGCCCAGCAAATTCACCTCTAGGCATTACAGAAGGGAAGTATAATATATGCTCCTACAAAGGTCTGGATGCCAATGTTCAAAGAAGCTTTATTCTTAATAGGTAAAACCCAGAAACCCTCCAAGTGTTGATCAAATGCTGAACAGATAAACACAACAGAATACAACCTTGGCAAGAAAAGGCAACACGCTACTGACATGTCCAACAATAGGGATGCAAGGGAGAAATCTTGTACTGTGTGAATGAACCGGACGAGAAGACACCATGCTTCACAGTGCTGTTCATACAACATTCTCACAAAGGCAATATTATGGGGAATGAATGTAGATCGGTGGTTGCCTGAGGCTGACAATGGAAGAAAGGTACAAATGAAAAAAGCAAACAGAGGTTAGGGGCCATGAAGGTGTCCTCTACCTTGTGTGCCCCGGTGATTACACCAGCACATACACTTGTCAGAACAGATCAAACACTAAATCTCCAAAAGTGTAGATAATTATATCAAACAGACCTGCATGTCTGTGTGTGTGTGTGTGTGTGTGTGTGTGTGTGTGTGTGTGTGTGTGTATGAGAGAGAGAGATTGCAAGGAAGCTAAGAAGTGACACCAACCTGTCGTGCTATTGTGTGACCCAACTGACTATGGGGGCAGGACTAATGAGAGGGAAGGATTCCCAAAATAACAACACAATCAATGCAGTACCTTAAGATGATGGTACTTTAATTAAGCGGAGCTAGATGATATGAAGCAGCCGAGACGTTACCTACCAACCGCAAAGAACTGGGTGAATCTTTAAAAGGGTTTAAGAGAATTTTACCTACAAACAGTACTTCCATAGTGTGTGTGGGAAAGAGGACGTATGCAGTGGTATGTGCTCCAACCTGGTCTTTAATGTTACTTCTTTTGGTGAGGTGGTGTATGTACTTCCCTAAAACATGAAGGGAGCTGTAACTGGCCATTTCCAGCATGGAATGGAGTAATGGAATTCCAGAGACTGTTTTCCTCTTATGCAATACAGTCCCATAATGTTTGGATTGTTTTACAGAGAGGAAGTGTTGCTGTTATACTCCAAATAAAAACAATAGTGATTTTCATTCTGACAGCACACTTCGATCTAGCTATCGACTGGAAAGTGCATCCCTCTCTTAATTGTTTTAAGTGTATTGCTTTTGTTTCTCTAAACTGCAAATTCTAGAAACAGCATTCTCGGAGGGGAATTCAGTTTCTTCTACTGCTAAGGCCAGGACCTGCAGCAAGTTACTTTCTTTGTATTTAAGCCCCTTCCTCTGTAGCTTCCATCCATTGGCTCCTGTTATGGGCAGTATTTCTTTCCTTTCTGGCCTCGCTATTCTCAGGCCCGTACTAACAGCTTATGAAATTTGTGTTAGATTAACTTGCCCAGAATTAATAGCACTCTACCCACTATTCATCAGTCTGAATTCTGACAAGACACGTCCTGCCGGTCAGCTGTATGAGTGTCTACACTGAAACAAGTGGCAGGTGTCTCCCACTCCACTCCACATTCTCAGCCACCTCCTTTCCGAGGGACAGCCTCCTGCCTTTGTTCTCTGACTTCTACTCTTCAGTGAAAAATCCCCCATGAGACCCTCCTTGCACCTCAAGAGTAAAAACCCCCCTTAAGCAAGTCCACACTGTCCTGCCCTCATCTCGGTGGAAATGCTTCGCACAAAATATTAAAATTTATTATCAATCTATTTACAAATATATCTCATTTAAGCCAAAAAGTTTTTATTCCTCATTTTGATCTTCCCAATCAAATCTTATTAGAAAAATTAACACATTTGATCACTCCTTGGGCATCTCCTCATTAACTGGTGAGAAATTCATGTTTTTCTCAAATTTCAGCTCTGAACAAGCCCAGGTTACATCCCTCATCTCAAGCTGCAAAGGGCTACCTTAATCAGCGCTGACTTATTGACAGTGATGGAAAGTTTCTGGCCTGAATTTTCTCTCTTGGATGAGTTTTGTGTTGAAAACTTACTTTAAGACTCAAATTATGGAAATGCAGTATTCTAATAAATGAATCAAATGACATTTAAAACACTACATTTTTACTCTAGATCAGAGGTCTCCAATCCCCGGACCACAGAACTCCACAAGGCCATCCATACACCAGCAGCTGAGGCAGGGACAGCTTCACTGCTGGTGTCACTACCCGAGCTGCACCTCCCATCAGATCAGCCACAGCATTAGATTCTTACAGGAGCTCGAGCTCCTCTGTAAAGAGAGCACATCAGGGAGCCAGGAGGCGTGCTCGCTGAATCACCCTGAAACCATGCCCTCCCCTGCAGTCTTTGGGAAATACTAACTTCCATGAAGCTGGTCCTTGGTGCCACAAAGGTTATGGACTCATGCTGTAGTGCATGGTTTGTAGACTAGAAGCACCTGATCTTGGATCCTTCTCCTACCTGCAGAATCGGTGCCTGTGGTTTGCCAAGACCTCCGAAAGAGTAACGGATACAGAAAAGTTTGAGAAACACATCAGGAAACCATAACACCATTAATGTCTTGCCTAGGACTCCTTGGACCTTCCCTATATATCTCTCTATTCCTCCCTTTTCTACCTTCTATCTAACCTCCACCTAGTAGCCCGTTTTCTTTCTTTTCTTTTTAAATTATTTTGTTCCAGTCTCCTTTTCAAAATTTTCAAGTAGGTTCCTACTAAACATGAATTGCACTTCTCAGGCCTTAAGACTCACAAGGGCTAGCCGACACCCAAGGTCAGCTTCATCAACTCATCCCACACCCGTTTCTCCACGACTCACTCTACTCCACTGACACCAAGCAACTTTTACTTCCTCTCTCTAGCCAAGCTCTTTCTGCTTGGGAACCATGTATACAACCTTCTCATTTCTGATATATCTTATCTCTACCATTCACATCCCATGCTTGGCTCTTTCTCCTCTGGCAAGTCTTGCTTGGTGACAAATCCTCTTGATAAAGCCTTCCCAGGTCACTGAATCAAAATGCTTTCAATATTTTCAGACATAGGACTCATAGTTTCTCTGAAGCTCTTACACATTGCAATTATGAAAAACACTCCCTATGACAGGCAGGATGTGTTTTGTTTAGCATCATAGCTTAAACATTTGACATAAATTCTTGCCCATGCCATGTACTTAACAAATATTAACTAAATATGAGAATTAACTAAAGATCTAGTCCAAGAATCAGCCAATTTTTCCAGTAATGGACAGAGAGTAAGTAAATATATATACATACACACATATATATTGAGACAGTGTCTCACTTTTTTGTAGTTCAGGCTGGCCCTGAGTTCAGCCTTGAACTTACAACAATCCTCCTGCCTCTGCCTCCCAAGTGCTGGGATTACAGGCCATCATGCTTGGCACTGTGGTACGTGGTTCTGATTGCTGGTGGGTATGAGTCTCCATGCCCAGCATGGTATGTGACTGCCAGGGATCAAACCCAGCAAGCCCGGGCCCTTACACTTGCAGGGCAGGCGCCAGAACCACTGAGCTAAATCCCCAGCCCTGAGAGTAAATATTTTAAGCTTTATGAGCTACGTGGTCTCAGTGGGTACAGGTAGGTCCCAAAAAACTTGACTTGCATGATAAAACAGGCAGGTTGGATTGAACCTAGGAGCCATGGTTCACTGTTCCCTGTTATACCTTCATTCTTTGAGACAGGGTCTCGCTTTGTAGTTCAGGCTGGCCCTGAGCTCACTATGTAGCCCAGGTGAGCCTCGAACTCACGGCAAACCTCAGTTTCAGGTTTATCATTTCTTAAACTGTTTAATTACTCTGTTTTCTACTTTATCCCTCCAACCAGAAGTGACAAGTCTTCCTGCGTCCATAAGTCACTGCACTTGCCTGTCTTCGTGATACTGACCATGTCCAGGTCTCCTTGACAGTTCCTATAGCACATCACAGCTTCTAAGGATAGGTGTCACAATATTAACCACCTCAGGTGCCCTTCTGTAACCCGGCATCACAACTTCCTATCCAGAAGCAAACTCCAAGTCTTTTCCTTTCAATCTGGTCTGCAATTTCTGCCTCAGTCTCTTGGAATGCTTGCTCAAACACAAGGATTTGCATTCTTGGTACTGTAGATACAATATTTATTGTGGGGTAAGGATGCTGCTTTGTGCATTGTAGGATATATAACTGCATCCCTGACCTGTATCAACTAGATACAGATGGCATCTCCCAGTGTAAGAACCAAAATACCTCCACACACTGCCAAGAACTTCTTGGAGGACAGAATTATCCCACACACCATTCAGAGAGAATCAGAATCATTTATCTAGGAGAATGTAGATGCCACGCACAAAGTACAACTTTCAGACCCCATGCTGAAGAAACCACATCTAGATATTTTAACTGACACTCCCAGGTACCTGCCTTCCAGTCACTTGGGCAAAGCACTAGAAAGGTGGGCAAGACCATCTTGAAACTTTTAAAACCTGTCCATCCACCAGATGCTACTGCCCTGTCTTGGAGCGAGCCAACTATGAACTGAAAACTCTACAAACTGTGAGCTACAATAAATCTTTCTTTTCTTCATTTTTCATGTCAAATATTTTGTCTCGGGCTGGGGATTTAGCTCAGTGGTTCCAGCACCTGTCTTGCAAGCGCAAGGACCTGGGTTCAATCCCCGGTAACCACATACCATACTGGGCAAGGAGACTCACACCCAGCAGCAATCAGTACCACATACCACATTGCCAGATGGGGTAGCTCATGCCTGTAATCCCAGCACTTAGGAGGCAGAGGCAAGAGGATTGCTGTGAGTTTGAGGCTGAGTTCAGGGCCAGCCTGAACTACAAAGCAAGACCCTGTCTCAAAAAAAAAAAAAAAAATTTGCCTCATCAACAAGGAAAGTAACTGAGACAAGCACTAAGGAAAATTTTAGTAGGTTCAGAACTCAAGTTCACTAATGGTAAAAGTTAAAGGAAAAATATTGGATACTGGTAGAAAAAGTACTTTTGTTATACAAGTGTCAGAAAATATAAGACAACTGGCATTTGCCATATGGAGAGCATAAAATTTTGTTAATAAACTAATGAAGCTAAAAGAAGTGGTTGATCAGTTTGGAGATTCCTCAAAAAGCTAGGATTGGAGGTCCCATTTGACCTGGCCATCGCTCTGCTAGGTATATACACAAAAGAATTAAAAGACTCATATCACAGTGACATATGTGCACCCATGTTTATAGCAGCTTAGTTTGTGATTGCTACATCTTGGAAACAATCCAAATGTCCCTCAACTGGAGAGTGGATAAAAAAGCTGTGATTCTTCTACAGAATGGAGTATTACTCTGCCATAAAAAATGATAAGTTTGAATTATTTATACTTAAATGGACATACCTTGAGGATATCCTCATATGTGAAATAAATAGTTCACAAATAGGTAAATATTGCATCTTTTCTCTGGTATGAGAAAATAAAGATGTAAATGAGTTCTAGAATTGTATGTTATATATTGTGAAATAGAAAATACTCAAAGTGAAATAGGGTGAAGGGGGAAAATAATGAGATTATAACTAAAAAGAAAGGAAACATTTTATGTATATAGGGAGGTGGTAGAGTGAGTAGGGTTATGGGAAAAAATGAGAATTAAGTTGTGTCTTATACTGGTACAAATCCCCATTGTGGAGTGCAATCATGATGTGTATATGTAATGTACCAATAAAGATTTCAATTAAAAAAAAAGAAGTATTCAGGCAGAAATTTGAAGTGTTTGCTTTCTCTTAGCTACTTACTCCTAATGCATGCATAGACACTTATACAATTCATAGATGAACTACAGAAGATGAACTAGAGATGAACTGAGTGCTTTCAATTAGAATTTGGAGAAAATATATAGAATTCAGGACTTTACACACTGAAAAGCAAACTTTTTATGCTCTGTGTCTCCTTGTATAAAATTCCAAAATAAGAAGGATTCTCAAGGCAAAGACCAGTCTGCAGCCTCTCGGAAAATGTGAAGCCATAAAATCAAGAGTTCTGGCTAAAAAAGCCTTTCTTAGAACCCCAGACATATTTAAAGCAGTGTCTTATAGACCTTTGCCATAGACAAAAGGCTCCTGTAATGTTCCAGGTACACACTCGAGCCTTCACTGCTAGGCAGGAGAACTTTAAAAAATCTATTGCAGTCCTTTAGAAAACTCAAGGAAAAGAGGAGTCTTTCTCAAATAAATTTGTTGTAAGTGTGCTACCGTCTAACGCAGGAAGTAATCAGTACACTCCACATAAAAATTCCACATGGTTTTAAAGGAATAAGAATGGCAGAAGCAAACCCAGGTTAGACTAAGTGAGCCAGGAAGGAGTTTGAGGGAAACTTTCAAATTTCTGGATTTCCGTGGGCAGCAAGTAGCCAAGTGAATTATTCACCTGAACTTAAAATCTATTTTTCATGGCAAAGTCAGCATAACTTAGAGAGCAGTTTTAATATCTCACAGGGTGGAGCATCCGCAGGCTTTCCTAAGGGGCAAAGTCCCGACAGATAGCAGAAGGCAAAGCACAAGTGACCACCACGTGCCTTCCAGGCCCTCACTCCTTTATGGACAGAATGCCACTGAAGTTTAATTTGCTACTTCTGCTTATACACTGATAACAGGGGATCATACAGTATGTTTCTCTTAGACTGAGGTATTCAAAGTGAGCAGAGCTATCCTGCTTCCAATAGTCTGTATCCAAGGTCCTCATCTGCAGTTCGATCAGACTGTGGTGATCAGAGCGAGACTCTGAGCAAAAGTCATAATAGAATGAGGCTTGGGGTTTCTTCGGGAAAAGGGCAAGAACACTTTTCATTTGTGAGTGCGGTTTGTATGGCCAAAGGAAGCACTACCACAGACTGTACCATCCAGTGGCAGCGATAATGGTATCTGTCTTACACTCTTCCAAAACGTGTCACTTCCCACCAGCGAGGAAGGCCTGACTCTTCCCTCCTCCAGCCTTACTGGTTTCACTTGTGCTTTCTCAATGTTGGTGAAAGTAACCCTTTGTGTCTACCTTTCAAGTGGCCTGGTAATATCGAGCTGGGGAAGCCATGCACCATACAAGACATCCATTTCCCCCAAGGCCACCATGCCAAAGAGGCCACACAGTTCCAGATGAGCCCACTTTTCTAATAACCTTGACCCCGGCAGCAGGCATGTGAGGGGAGCCTTCTGCAGTCCTTCTGAGTGTAACTAAGTGGCTTCTGTTGATGCCCTAGGGGTAAAAATGTCACCCACCCAAGACCATAGGATCTGAGCTGCACTGAAATAAAATACAAAGAATATGGCATGGTGTGATCTAATGCAATTAATTATTCCTGTGCAAGTCATTAAAGGCTGAGATCATTTGTCATGCATCCATAGTAGAAGTTTCTGATGAATGTGCCTTGCGCTCATCTTAAAAACACGGTTTGGTTTATTCCTTCCTGTCCTCCCCAGCATGCCTCCAGACAGCGGCTGGGCGTGTTTTCACTCCGCAGTGCTCTCATCCACGTCTCTGAGGGCCACCAGCACTGTGTGAGTTCTGTGAGGGGATATCCTCGATTTTGCTGATAAAAAAATGAGGCTCCCACAGCTCAGGCAACTTCCTGTGTCTCCATTAAATACTCGAGAGAGACGGTAAAGTCAGGACTTCTGAATCCAAGAACAATGGCCCCTGCTCATCCGGTGCTGCCTCTGCACACTGCAGAATCTGCATATGCATCTGCCTATTTGACAGAGAAGGGAAGAAAGGAGAGAAGGTGGGCAGGAAAGCGCAAAGAAAAGCACAGCCTGGGCCATAAACAGTGAGGCCCGGAGTCCAGACATCAGCATTCTGCCAGCTCCCAATTTCCTTCTTTTAAAAAAAATAATTATTTTTTTCTTATGCTTTTTACTGCTTTCCTGCACAGGTCCAGTCTGGAAACCTCCCAAGCCTCAGGCCTCTGCCTCTGCCCTGCCCAGACCCTAGAGGTTTCTTCAACTGCACAGAAGCCACGTGATGCTCATTCCCCAACATCAGAGCCAAACAACTACTTTACCCAAAAAATGGATATGAGGGAGATAAAGAAGCAGCCAAAGACAGTGAAAATATCCACATAGAGAACCTGGGAGTAACACTGGGAAATAAGAATAAAGAGATGGCGACACTGGAAACATAGTTATGTCATGAGTGATAGCAGCAGCCTAAAGCACCAATGAACTTGCTGCAGAGACCAGGTAGGAGCTGAGAGATAACATTTCCCATTTCTAATTTTCCTTTTTATATTTCCTGATCACAATGTCAATATTATTTGCTTTCAGTATGAGTCTTTAGATTATACATATTCCTTGGTACCCTGTATACAAATGCAACCAAGTATTTTTTTGTGTGTGAGAGTAAGAACTGAAAAGCATCACTACATACTCTGCAGGATTTGAGAAAGGCTCTACCTCTGGAGCAAATCGTGAGTGAGATGCATCTACCTCCATGATCGCAATGTGCAATGAGCAGCTAGGCCTCTGGCTCTGTATGGCCTCCAAGGCCCCCGAGCTCAAAGCAAACATACACCAGGGACATTTTCCCAGAGTGGTCAGGAACAGAACCAAATGGAATAGAGCGGAAAGTTCACAAAACTCTTACACACAAAGAAGCCAAATAGTCTAATGAGCCACAGTCAAACACCTTCCGCAGCAAGAGCCTGGGAAGTACCAGGCCCCATATTCAATTCATTTGACTGTCCTATAACTCATCATTACCACCTGAAACCTGGGGTGTGAGTTCTCAGCATCCATTGTGTTCACTGTTGAAACCAGGTATGAAAAAGAAGGTCGAGCGCTGTTGGATGGAACACAAACGTGTGTTGTGCTGACAGCACCAGCATGGCCACTACAGTCACTGCGGGACAAATCTGGGCAGATTAGAATCGGAATCTGTGTAGGGGTAAATAACGAGGGGAAAATGAATATGGTAATAATAAAGAAAAAAGGAAACAGATTATGTATAAAGGGGGTAGAGGTTACAGGGTGGGGGGGAAGTGGAAAAAATGAGAATCAAGTCGTGTCATATTCTGGTACAAACTCTCAGTGTTGAATGAGATGATGATGTGTATCCATACTGTACCAAGAAAGATTAAATTAAAAAAAAAAAAAAGAATTGGAATCTGATGGGTCTTCAACCACCTATGTATCCCATCCCAGCCTGATTCTAAACCCTAAGGTAAGAATATAACTAAGTTGGTAACAAGACCTTGTGAGTTTTAAAACTCATCAATAGTTTGATAACTTCCAAATTTATATTCCTGTGTCAGGTATTTTTTCTAGGTTTCAGACCAAAGATTCAGGCTCCAGCCGGACATCTCCATTTGGTAATCAGTGATTCAGAGAGAATAATTTCTGCAGTAGCACCTTAAATGTGCTTCACACTCTGCACTGTCCTTTTCCAAATCTTCTTCAACTCAGTTACAAGCACTACCACCTATTCAGCTGCTTAAACCAAAGACTTACAGTCAACCTGGATTTCACCTCCAGCCACATAAAGCCACCTCCTCATCCCACTGGGGCTGTTTCTGAGTGGTAACGGGGCCATCTCTCAAGTCCTGGACACCATTGTCATTTGGGTCATTAAAACTGCTAGGTGTCTTGTGTCCCTATTTCCTTATGCATTGATAGACAGTCAATGTTCATTCAATGTCGCATTTTGCCCTAAGTTCCTAGCTTCATTTCAGTGGCACCGGGCCCTACACTTGAATTCCAGTATGAATTCTACATGAGACAAAAGGCCAAGATTTATGGCCCAGAGCACACAACAGCCCGTGTCCTCAGCCCTCCAAGTCTTCCTTAGTGGCACTCAGAGCTCACACGTTGATTAGGAAGAACCACAGCACAGATGCTGCTGGTTCCTGAGTCACTGCGCAGAGGAGGTATTCCCTAGAGAAGTATCAGTCCACACGAGGGCTGGTGTAAGGGACTAGCCTTTATCATATTAAGACTCTGAAAATAACAGTCTAGCCTATCCTAGCCATAATTCATCCTCCCTGCAGCAGGCAGAGGGATAGTTCAAACACATCAATCACTTCCTAGCACACCTTCATTTATAATGGACTCTTGGCACCTCTTTAAAATAAGGCCCAGATTCTGGAGCATGACCGACAGCACTGTACATGATGTGGTCTCAGGCCAGCTAGCAACACTGCTTCACTTCCCCTCCGTTATCAAACCTAGCCACCCCGGCTCTCCCTGTGTCCAAACCACCCCAGCTTTTATACGCTCTTCTTCCAGAAACTAGCTCACCCAGATATACACTCAGTTGCCCTCTTGCAAAAGTCCATCCTCATTCTCACCAGAGGGATTCCTTGTCAATCGCTCAGAGAAGACTCCGTTCTGAAGTCCTTCTCCAGTTTCCAGCTTCATTTTTGACATGCTAGATGACTATCTGAAATTATACAACTTACAACATTATCTAATCGTTTAATATGAAAACATTTTAAAATGTTTATATAACTTTACAGACCATGTAGCACTCTCTCTGGAATTTTAGCTGCCTAAGAACAGAGTATTTTTAAGTCCTCTTTCAGCATGACTCTCAGCCACTAATTAAAGTACCTGGCACAGAAAAGACATTCAGGAAAAGCTGTGAGTATTACTATCATTGGCACAAAACCTTGAAGATATGCATGTCTATTTTTAACACTAGCTTAATTCCAACAGAACATCTACCCTAGCCAGGTGCTTAAGGTATGGATCTGGAAGAAGCCTAATATAAGATTGTATAGAACTTCCCCTCAGCCAAAATTCAGAGAAGAATAGGCACAAGTTGTCTGATACATGATCAGGTCAGAACTCAGGCATCTGAATTACATCTCAAGTACAATCATTGTCTCACAGTAATCGAGCTTCTTACCTGGATTAGGAGCAGAACACCTTGCCCCATAAAACATGGAAAAAATGAAAATGAAGAAAGCCAGAATAATTTATTTCCACAAGAAGAAACTATTCAATGATCTAGCAAATGTGAAAATACATTCATTCAATCTAATAACACAAACAAGGCAAGTTACAAGCTTATAAAATATTTTTTAAAGTGATGTAACTAGTGATAAAATATCATAGGGTAGGACTGGGGACGTAGCTCGGTGGCCCTGCACCTGCCTGGCAAGTGCAAGGTTCTGAGTTCAATTCCAAGTACTGGGAGGGAAAAAAGAAATACAATAGGATAAGCCAACACTCCGGAGAAGGTAACTTGGTACTATGTAGCAAGAGCATAACAAATGTATCTCTTGACCAGTAATTTCAATTCTAAGGAAATTTCCTAGTGAATGACTTCTATATATTAATACAAAAACAAAAGTCACGAACAACAGTGATCATTAGAGACTAGACACTGGCTACAACAAACAAAAAGAGAAGTTACCTATAATTCGATGATGTAAGAATTATCAAGTAACCATGGTCCCCTCCCTGGATATGTCAGGCAGCACTAAAAGTGATTATTAAAGATGATAACCATTATTATCCGTAATGATTGTTATCATTATCAGTGTTAATCAGTATTAACATTAGAAAATGTCATGATCCCAAATGTTGGGTAGTAATAATCAGGAGAGGAATCTGCTAACTATTAAAGAAGTGCTCAGTTAGTAGAAGCAGAATGTCAGTGGGATGAAGGGAGGCACTGGAGGAAAACAACCAAAGACAAAGAGACATTCTGGTGTTTAAATCCTTGTGGTCTCAAGGGAGAAGACAGCCAAGAGGGAAAGAGTCAAACTAAATGGAGCGGAAGGTCTGGCCAAACCTGAATTGCAGAGCCCTGCTTCCGGTTGCCTTGGTTACAGGGCCCGTTCTCTTTGGAAGGGGTATTGAAAATGAGACAAGTCACATGCAAATGAAGTAAGCAGATATTAGAGGACAGCAGGGTTATGTCCAAGAAGCTGTGCCTTGGGGTAGGTCGGCGAAGAGTTGGAGAAGGGTTTGGCAGGAGACACAAAGTTACATCTGGAAAATAGCATGGCATTCGAGGTCTTTTGTGGTTCCAGATGAATTTTTGGACTTTTTTCTCTAGATCCATTAAATATGATATTGGGATTTCAGTCAGGATTGTGTTGAATCTATATAGTAGATGTGGAAGTACAGCCATTTTGACAATATTGGTTCTTCCTACCCAAGAACAATATTGGTTCTTCCTACCCTATCCATTTTCTGATATCTTCTTCTATCTCCTTTTTCAGAATGCTGTAGTTTTCAGAGTAGAGGTCTTTCACCTCCTTTGTTAGATTGATTCATAGGTATTTTATTTTTTTGGATGTTATTGTCAGAAGGACTGACTCCCTAATTTCTCTCTCAGTGAGTATGTTGTTCATGTATACAAAGGCAATTATTTTTTGAGCACTGACATTGTATCCAACTATGCTACTAAATTTGGTGATTAAGTCTAGCAGTTTTTTGGTTGAATTTTTAGGATTCTCTATATAGAGTATCATGTCATCGGCAAATAATGACAATTTAACTTCTTCCTTTCCTATCTTTATTCCTTTCATTTCTTTCTCTTGCCTAATTGCTGTGGCTAGTGGTTCCAGCACTATATTGAACAAGAGTGATAAGAGGGGACATCCTTGTCTGGTTCCTGATCTTAGTGGGAAAGGTTTCAGTTTTTGACCAGTTAGTATGATGTTGGCTCTGGGTTTCTTGTAAATAGCCTTTATTAGTTTGAGATAGAGTCCATCTATTCTGATTTTCTGTAGGGTTTTGATCAGAAATGGGTATTGTACTTTGTCAAACGTTTTTCTGTATCAATTGAGATGACTATATGCTTTTTCTCCTTGAGTCTGTTAATACAGTGTGTTACATTTATTGATTTAAGTATGTTGAACCATTCTTGCATAACAGGGATGAATCTAACTTGGTCAAGGTGTACAATCTTCCTGATGATTCTCTATATTCTGTTTGCATCAATATTCACTAAGGAGATTGGCCTATAGTTCTCTTTTTTGGTTGGGTCTTTCTCTGCTTTTGGAATCAAGATAATGGCTGCTTCCAGAAATGAACTTGGGAGTGGTACTTCCCTTTAATTTCACTAAAGTAAAAATGGACATCTGCTGCAGGCTTTAGGACACCCGAGCTGCTGTCACTTCCACTGAGATAGTCACCAGCACTTCAGTGAGTCTGCACAGTTTCCCCTGGTCTATCTGGTATCTCTTGTTACACAGAAGAGGGAAACTCTAGGAAAAAAATAGTAGAGCTCAATATCTTTAGTGGCCTTTTGATCAGTATAGGTTAAAAACAGGGAATCAAGATTACATGGTCATTCATATTTATGCTCAATTATAAGCATATAAATATTTAATAATATTCACATGCAAATATATAGTATAGGCTTTATAATAGATGACAGATGACAGATAGATGTCTGATAGACAGATAGATGACTTTTCTTTCTGTGCTAGGGATGGAATTTAGGGCCTTGTGCCTGCTAGGCCAGTGCTCTACTACCAAGCTACATCCCCAGTCCTAATAATGATTTGTTTGAATAATTAAATTATTACTACTTTTTAAGGATTTGTCATATTTTAAAATTTTCTACCATGTGCTTGTCTTTATATAATAAGAAAATAAAGTCTAATTTTAAAGTCATTCTTTATATAATGAGGAAAACTACGCATGATTTTGCAGTCATGCTGTTTTGGAAGTCCGGAGAGTGGATTTCGTTTGCCCTGTGGGTGGCCAGCTGAAAGTGTCTCCCTCCGCCTCCGCCAGCCAGCCTGCTCTGACTAGCCAGCATGCAGCCACATCAGTCTTTCCCAAATGGCTTTCTTTAATACACATTTTTAAATGAAGCTTCAAATAGATAAACTGTGGAAAGAGTCGATGTGCCCCTGGAGTGTATCTTTATGATCCTTGTAATTGGTACAAGACCAAAGCACGCACAGCCCCAGCTCTCAGGCCCTTTATGAGTTAGACTTGGTGGGAAACATATCCTAGGACCAAATGGAGAAAGCCAGAAATCTTGACCTATATCTGCAGGTGGAGGCTGAAATGTGACCAATCGCCTTCCTGCTGGGAAGGCCACGAGGTGACTGCATCCAGCTGTCAGCACAAGTCCAGAACACAAACACCTCCAAGGAAGGACTCCAGCACTCACGCTAGTACATGAGCGCTTTCTGTTGAGGACATGCTCCTGTACACTAACATAATGTACAGATTATCTTTGTGCAAAGTAACATTTTTACCAATAGAAACAGGGACAAACTAAATTATTTTTCAGCATCTTGTCAGACCTGATAGATCATGTTATCATCCGTGAATATTTTAAGACTCAATACATACTCAAGCAATCTACATAATTAACCACTATAAATTTCATTTGATATTTTAAACAGTTCTGTAGATAGCCTGAAATTTTTCATCAGCTTCCTGTAATATCAGAATATGTTTTCATTGTTTTACCTCATAAGATGAGGTAAACAACATAATAAAAGACTCACAGGGAGCTCAGAACAGGAATGGGAGGTGTCCGGGCCGTTCTCACATCACTGGTTCTAGGTGCCTTGCTAGCATCGTCCCTAGTCTGCTAACCATTGACAGATCACTTACAAGCTATTTTTCCCCATTTCAAGGGTTAATCCAGCTAAAACTCAGTATTATACATAGATCCTTTAGTTGGTACATGTGAATTACAACACAATTTTTTGAAATCAAATAAACATAAGGTACTCAGGAAAACCAGTTGTGCTCTGAAACCCCTGCTTTTTCCTTTGGGCACCTAACATTTCAGACTTCACGCTGCCTGAAGTGAGATTTGCAGACCAGCTCCCAACCTCAAACTGTCTCCAGCCCTCATTGAGGAGGACAGAGAAATCCAAAAGGGCTCTATCCACGTCAGCACCCTGATGGATTACTCTGTGCACAGAGTAATATGTATCGCATCTTTTCTCTGGTATGAGAAAATAAAGATGTAAATGAGTCCTAGAACTGTATGTTATATATATTGTGAAATAGAAAATACTCAATGTAAAATAGGAAGAAGGGGGAAAATGTTGAAATTGTAACAAAAAAGCAAGGAAACAAATTTTATGTATATGAGGGGGGCGGTAGGGTGGGTAGGGCTATGGGAAAAAATGAGAATTAAGTTGTATCTTATACTGGTAAAAATCTCCATTATGGAGTGCAATCATGATGCGTATATGTAATGTACCAATAAAGATTAAAAAATTAAATAAAAAAAAGAAAGAGGGAGAGAGACACTTATACTGTGTGTCTCTTTTACTTCATCTTGGTTTTTTTAAGAAGTCATTTTCTTATACTTTATGGAAAGAGGGGTTGGTAGCAGGTTGAAAGTAGGAGCGAAGCATCCTGACGAGAAATTGTGACACACTGACATGTGAGAGCTGGTGCGTGTGGAGCTGAGGGAGCCCTCCAGCACAGCTCAGCCCACGCCCAGGCCTAAGGGAACCACTGTGAAGACATCAGGCACTTTTAGACTCCGTTTGTCACTTAATAGAGAAAAGGAAGGAGTAGCCCACGTCCCACACACCAGAAGAGCTGACTCTGAAACAAAAGGGCCAGGCTGACCATTGCTGTAGTTCCAGGCCTCCCTTCCTCTCACCCATTCTCATCCTCATCTGGAGCCAAATGGCTTTCCACCCCGGAGCTAAGGCCTGTGAGGGGGAGGGAGGAAAGCCTCCGGCCTCATCACAATCTGAGAAGCAGTGAAAATGATCCCATAACAGCCTTTCCAGTGTAAGGAGAAGGGCCTGGGAGATGGCTCAGGCCAACACCCACAGGCCTGCCTTCTTCTCATACTGCAGGAGGATGGAAACTATTCCAGCAACACTTCCATTAGCTGTAGCTCCTATATTTTCCTGAATGTCCTGTCTGGATGTGAGACCGTCAGGGCATTGTGGTGGAATTGCACAACCATGTGTCAATTCATATAGTAAACATTATAGAACTTAATTTCTTCTTGTGGTTTTTGGGGAAAAACTTGTAATTTTTGTCTTTCATCATCCAATGATGTGACCATCTGACTCAAAAGCAATGATGTAGTGAAATCTCCATCACAAAGCCCAAGTTCACATCTCACCAGCCTCACTGGCTCCTCAGACACTCCACACACAAGGAGAGACGATTACTTCCAACAGAAGTGTCATTTCCCAAATCCAGGCATTGTTTCCCAGAGCTGTTCTTGCTACTGAATCATCAATCCCTTCATCAATTAAATAAGCCTTTATTGAAGACTACCACCTGCCAAAATGTGACAAGCACAGGTCACAAAGATGAATGGAACATAATCCTTGTCCCAGAAAAATTTACGGTCTAGAATGGAGGAAGATGGAATGAAAGAACATAATTAAAATTGTGAGTTACATAAGAGGTCTGTGTCATGCGACTCAGAGAAGCAGAGAGGAGAGGAGTTGTCTGAGCCTGAGGGCTGGGCAAAGGTAAGACAAAGAAAATGAGATAAGATGTTAAGGTTCAAGACTGAAAGAATTTTCCCAAACAAAGTAACACAAAGACCAATGCTGTTAAAGGCAGAGCATGTGCAAAGCAAAGAAGTAAAAGAGAACAAGAATGCTCAGAAATACCTGGTGCACTAAACCCTCCCTGTCCTAGGAATTTATCCAGTGGCCCAGGAGAAAGACACCAAGACACAATGGCCTGAGAATCCAACTGTAGTTCTTCTCTTCCAGTCTTTGTGAACTTGCACCAGTATCTTAGCTGCTTTGATTCTATTTTTCACCTGACAAATAATGAAATTAATGCCTACATACCTTAAAGAGTTATTTACAGAACGAGAGTAGGCTGTCTATAAAATGAATGACATGCTGGTGATACTAAATTTATCACCATTAGGATTTTTCTTAAAGAGCTTGGGATGTTTTTGAGTCACCTAGTCTTCTTGGTGACGACAGCCACAGCCTTCTTGGTATTTAAAGCAGCCTAATCGTATGCCCACAAATTTTTCTCTTCCTCTCATTCTCCCTTTTCTATGCTTTCTTATGATGCATGTTTTTCAGGCTCCTCTTTTCAAGCACTGACAGAGGACACCTAGGAAGGGGCTATGGAATCAGACCTGGTTGGACTGAGGCAAGTGTGTTGAGTATCTACTGCAACAAAACAAGTCACCCCCAAAACCTAGTGGCTTAAAGCAGCTACAACTTGTTCTATCCAACACCTTAGCGAGCCATGGGGGCTGACTTGTGGAGCTTCATTCAGGTGATGAGTCAGAACAGGATCAGAGAATGTGGGCTCCTGCTTCCAAGGTTTTCATCCAGAGCTTCTGGGTGTCCAAAAGAGCAACCCAGAAGTGTAGCAGACACCTCTGCCCAGCATCAGCAGGCTACAGTGCCACAAGCTTCTTGACCCTCTGTAATCTGACTGTGCTACATTGGAAGGAGTCTAGTGAGCTAAGGTCACTTCCAGCCAAGGTCAACTCGACGCCAGCTGAATCTCTCTCCTCTGAATTAACTGTTTGTTCTCTTTCAGCAAAGAATGCTTGTGCCCTTATTCTACAGCCCTGCCTGCTCGACACTTGTTATAAGAAGGTGTCCCAAGGCCTGTCCATTTTGCCCCCTTCCCAGGGTAATGAATAACATTGGATATTCTGGTACTTCTTTCTCTTCGCTGCCTAAAGTAGCTTAAATCAGCCCCCAAGACTCAGTTTTTCTTATCTCTCTGTCTGTGTTTAATTTCTGCTTTCCAATCACAGCTGTTGTCCTGGCTTGTAGGAGGCCAAGGGCACTGCAAGGGTCTCTGGCAACTCCTCTTCCCTCTTCCCTATAAGAAGCTGAGCTTTCTAAGGTGTCAGAACTTCCTGATATAATTTCCTCCTTCTTCTATTGGCTACAGCAGATTGCAAGCTAGCACAAATTTTCAGGGTAGAGCAAAAGATTCTCTTCTGGGTGGGAGGGCTCCCAAATTCTCCCAAATTGTCAAAAGAACTGCTTGTTGAAATAAAAAACCTACTGTTACCAGAGAACCTAACATGGAAAAAGAAGATTCTTCTCTAATTCTTACCCTGGAGCTCTGCAAAACACATCCATAAGCAAACATGGCGTGGACTTTGGACCCGCAGTCCAAGAACCCCACTTCCTATTGAGACGGATGAGAAAAGGCTTTTGGAGATTTGCTCTGTGAATTAGACAGGCCTCTCTCAGGGTGCAGGGCCTCAAGTTACTCATCACTAACATGACAGGAGGGACATGGCTCTCTAAGAGCTTCTCCCAAGGGAGCAAGGAAGTACTGGGCTCTGCCATGCAATGACAGCTACTGCAGAAGGAGCTCCACACCTTTGCTGTGGTGCCCTCTGTCTCTTCCTCCTATACTTGCTGGGTCTTAGCTCCACCCAGGTAATACACACAGGTATCCAGCCATTAGTCCATTTATCCTACAGACTGAGCTATTTGTCTCTTCTTTATTAATTTAATCAACAAACATATATGGGAGTTATACCAGGTGCTGCTCTGAGCACCATAAAGACACATACGTTAATCGTTCTGACAGTCTACTGAGGTGAGTATTGTTACCAACTCCATATACAAAGGTGAGAAAAGGCAGAGGACAGTATTCAAGCATAAGGGTTGGTGACGGCTAGATTTTTTAACCAGAATGTGACTGATCACAGTCTGTCAGCTACTTTCATCCATCCCCTGCCATGATTCTAAGATGCATCCTGACCTAAGTGCAAGACCTAAGGCCTGAGAAACACATCGACCAACAGAGGAGAGACTTGGGGACTCAGGATTCACTCATTTAGCAGATGCTCTTCCACTGGCTTTGGGGACAACCTCAGTGACTGTAACTCCCCAGGGAAGTTCTGTCACTTGCCTCCCTAAGAAGAACCAGCCCCTCACTTAGGTGCAACTCTTTGCTCAGTGCTTATGCGTAAGAAGGAAAAACTTCCCTGTGGCCCAGTCAAGGTCAGTTCCTCACACAACTGTGAGAAAGCTAGTTAGCCTAGCTGCTGCCCATGTGAGGTCAGTGCCAGCAGGGGCTGATGCCAGTCTGCACAAGGGAGGTGAGGATGAAGGCAGAAAATCCCTCTTTCTGCCCAACTGGGGAACTGCTATGTGCAGGAAAATTCACATAACATTCTCTGCTCAGAGGAGGCAAGAAAAGACTCCCAAGTGTAGATGGTCTTACAAAGGTTTGAACCATCTCAGAAGAGCGGTTGTCTTTGTTTTTGAAAGAATAAGCAGAGAGGGCTCAGCCTAAACAGAGTTTGGCAACAGCTGAAATAACATAAGAGAGCCTGCTGGGGGGCTCCAAAGAGTGGTTATAGAATTTGAGACTGGACCATATACTGTGTATGTGGTTGAGCTGAGTCAAATTCAAATGCTAGCTCCATTCAGACCTGCTAGGTGAATCTAAGCAAACTGCTTGAATCTCCAAGCCTGGATTTTCTCACTTGCCAGATGGGAAAACTCATCCCCGCTTGCTGTAAGATTATACAATACCCCCACTGGAAAGAGTCTGAGACCATCCTGTAACAAGCACTGTAACAGCCTTCTACAAAAGCAACTACACCAAGAGGATGTGAAAGCTCTGAGCAGAGCAGGAAGCCGCAGCCCAGGGCTCAGGTTTGCGCATCCTGGCAGCCTGTGTAGTCTCTTGGAGATCAGCCCTCCTTGGGCCCTGACGAAGTCCTTACCAGTGTCCAGTGGAGGAGCAGAAAACAGGAAAGGGCCAGCACCGCCACATGCATGTTCCTTGATTTAATTTCCGTATCTGCCACTTGCTAGCTCTATCATCTTGGACCCGCTCCCCTCTTGTTTGTACCTCCTGTTTTTCATCTATCAAGTGAAGGTAATAATTGTTTCAATTATCTTTAGCTGCATTATCAAGTAATTGCAAAACACAGTGGCTTAAAACAATCATTTCATTCACTAACTTCTGCTTTCACACTTGGACAGGGTCAGTCTACTGTACTGGATACGACCTGGGACAAACCACTGGATAGCTGGTAAGTTAGGTGTCTGTGTAGCTGGGGCTGCAGGCTGGGGCCTCGGTTTCCCTCTTCTGATGGCAATCTCAAGGGTACTCAGATTTCTACATGGCAGCTAGCTGTTCCCGAAGGTCTAAAGGCTGCTGGCAATCTTAAAAGTGAAGCCCAGCATGGTCACGTGTTGCTTTGGCCGCCTCTACTGATCAAGGCTGTTAACCAGTCAGCACTTATACCAAAGGGGGGAACCACATGTGGGGCTGGATGACAAGAGGTCTGATTCGTTTGGTTCCAGCAGAAGAACAAGGCACCTTCCTCCCAGGGCCTGTAGAGGGATTGGCTGTGCCCATGCACATGTAGCTCTTGTCAAATGTAAGTGACTGACCAGGACGGACAGACAGGACCATGAAAGGAAGAGAGCTGGTGGCGGAGACTCTGGTCAAACTCCTTCAGTCTTACTTCTCACTGGGGCTCAAGCTGCGGTACCCTGCGGGCCTCAGTTCCTCCTCTGCACCACAGAAGTAATAATAGCATTTGCCTCTTCAGACTGTGGTGAGGGTTAAATAAGCTGATGTTTAGAAAGTGCTGAAAATCTTGCCAGGCACATAGTAAACATGACGGAAGAGCTTGCCATCACTCCAGCCCTGCTCAGAGCCAACTCCAGTCTCCGAGTCTTGGATGTGGCTCAAGTCATCGGCGTCAGCACTTCCTCTGATGACAGCGATGTCTGCAGAGACACCGTCTTCCTCCTCGTGCCTGGGTGTCAGTCGGGGTCGCCGAGTGCCTTTCCCTACCACTGTTACTCTGGCGCTCTCAGGAAGACATCCCGGTCTGCCCGGCCCTACAACCTCCTCTGGGGACAGGTCTGGCCTGTCACAGTCCTTCAGTCCCAGAGCCTGACAAGCAGCTGACAGCTGGGCTCTTGAGAGAAATCTGCAGCCCTCCCAGGCCCGTCTCCACCACTCCACACCGCGGGAAAAGATCACACTTGGGCTCCTGTGTCCTCATGAACAACCACCCCCTCTTGTGATCCATCTTCCTGACTTTTCCTTTACTAATCACTACTTGGAAACAACCCTTCTAACCAGTGAGAACGGTCCTCCTGGGTGGTAAAAGGCGATTTACACAGCGATAGAAAAATAACATTTTTTTATCCAATCCATAATTAGGTCTTGGAGAAACAAATTAAATGAAGGCAAAATTATGTTTCTTTAAAGCATGAATACTGATCTGCATAATGATGTACATTTAATGGTTTTAATTTCCAAGGGAAACTATTTTTAAAACGAATTTGGAAAATGCATCTTTCCTTCAACTTTGTCTATAAAGTGAAGTCCCTGGGCTTGGTGTTACACAGCCCCAGCCTGCAATCCCAGCTAATTAGTGGTGACATTTTAAACCTAATACAGCACAAGTGTCTTCTACTTCTGAGAGGACCCTACCGTGCCAGCTAAAGAATTTGTGCAAGAAAAAGACAATCCTGAAAGCATGTAGTAGCCTTATTCCACCACCACATCCTCTCGTCAAACCTCAGGGCTAAGGCTTCTCAGTGGTGCCTTTGAGAATAACACCACTGTTAGTATAAATATACAAAACAGCATCTATTTCACCTCTTTAAAATGAGGTAACATGGAATTAGGCAGCCCCATCTGACATAAGCTAATTTAGCTACAAATAAAATACATGGAGACTGATGACCTTTGGTTGTTTTACAGCAATCCAGACGGCAATTTTATCTGGTTTAGTTTTATTAAATGGCGAGTATTCAGTAGAATTTATGTGTCATTAATATTGTTATTATTATAATTATTAAGATATTATTATTAAATAGCATGACTTGGGCAACTCAACCGTAGACTTGAAAAATTAGATAAAGCCAGGAGTCGAGGTGCTTAGCGCTCCTCTGAGCAAATGCACTATTTCCATATCAGTTTCTCCCGGTGTGGGTTTGCTGCATTTATTCACAGCTAAGTAAGATAGGGCAACTCAACACAAGTCCCCAAGGGTCTTGCACCCTACGAAGGTATCTTTGACCCTGCCTGTGTCTTGGAAAAACATTTCAGGTTGGTCACACTCATTGAATTAGGTAGTAAAACGGGGATCAAAAATAAGTATAGATATATAACACATCCGTGGTTTCTCAAGCACAAGCGCCTCAATGTTCCTGCTTCTTCTCACCTAAGGGCTCCTTGAGTCTGTATTCAGGATGAATTTCCCATGTAGCTGCTGCCCTGCCTGGCTGTAGTGGTGTAAGAGGATAGGACTTTGATAAAACATCTCTGCCAGAAAAAGCTGTATCTCATAAAGACAGCAGCCCAGCAGGGCCATCGAAATCCTCCTGAACACATAAGGTCCTCAAGTGAGGGCACTGGTAGAAGGTATTCAGTGTGGGAAGATCTGTCCTCTAAGTGGTCTTACCCATGAGATGTGGCTTCAGCATTGTGGAATTGATAATCTAAGAGTACTTCTACCTTGAAGTGAAAAGCTTCAGCTTGGGGACTTGGAGATGTTTTATCAAAGCCCTATCCATGATGAATTCTTAGACAGCTCTTCAAAAAATAAAAGACAGTGTTCATCTGTGCAAATAAAAGTAGCTTCCCAGGTATCCCTGGAAGAACGGTGCACCTGCTCCCTACCGGGCCCCTGCCACACACTGAGCACGTCCTCTCAGGGATGCCTGTAGTTGTTCTGCAGTCTTCATCAAGCCCCACATAAGCTAAGCAGTTGGCTCTTGCTCACATGTCAAGTGGAAGATCCATGTGTCACATACCAATAGTTTGTATGTTCATATCAACCAATACCAAAGTCAGCAGTTTTGAAGACAACTTGTTTGAGTTTTTACATAGTCAGGGATGCACAGAGGGGAAAGATGGATTCCCGCCCTTTCCAGCTTGTGATCATGCATTTCAAACAAATATTTACGTAAAGGACCAGTGACGCTGCTGTGTGCATAACTGCTGGGTCTCCTGCCCAACACTGGGTCATAGGGAGGCCCCTGAAGAAGAGGCAGCAGCAAGGGGTTCTAAGGGTATCACCAGTCAAAGGAGGGCATGAGATAGGAGCCAGGAAACAGATAACTTGACATGGGCAAGCACCTAGTAGGTCAGCATCCAGTAGAACAAGCTCAGTAAATGTTGGAGTCCACATAGCGGGGGTCTGACCCCCTCATCGAACTATGCTAGGCCACTCTTCTTGCACACACACAAACACACGCACATGCATACTTTGAGAGTCCTCTGTGCAGCTCACTTAAGTATTCCAAACTGAACTCTGTAGTTCAGAAGAGGTGAGGATTCCACCAGAACATGAACAAAAGAAATGCTTAAGACGGGAAAACATTTTTATCGGCCTACTTGCTCCTCTCCAATACACTGAAAAGCCTTTCCAAATATCAGAAACATCTGCTGAGTGGGCAACTGCCCCTCCCACTCACTCCTCCCACAGTCTTGGGCTCCAGCGAGTCTCATGCTAAGTGGTACTCAATTACAACATGTCTAATTTCGCACCACAACCCTCAGTCAAGGATCCGTGCTGGGACAGTCTGTCCCCCACTGTCCTCTGGGTGTGCACAGCACCGCCAATGAAATGCATGTGCATGATAATTAAATTTGGTATAATTACTTTTCCAAATGATCGCTGACACTCCATTGTTCCAAAAAGGATTAGTCCTCGGAGCCTTCCAAGCTCAATCTGATTCCTGGATCCAAATGAGATTTCAAAGAACGTAATTTGTAATAACCGCAATCCCTGATGCACACTTTAATGCATCCTCTCTTTGCTACAGTCATATGCTGATCAGATCCAGCAGAATTAAAATTCTCTTGGGGAGATGAGCTACCTGTCCAAAGACGTTAGCCAGCCTGTCTCAGACTTCCAACTCGGGGCCAGAACACGCAAGATCACTCTGATTGGCCCCAGTGCAGGGATTGAGGGGCCACCAGCCGAGCCCTACACAGAGCCACATGCCACAGAAAGGCATAGATCGCCTGCTCCCCTCCTGCTGATCACAAAGGTGGCTGGGGCTTCGACAGTCCTGTGGCGCCAGGGCAGAGGGACTGGCCACAGGAGGGGATGAGAAGCCCAAGTCTCCATGTTGTAAAAGTGCCAGACTGAACCCCGAGGCTGGGGTGAGGCAAGTACCCGCTGGGAGCCAGGTGACTTGCCAGGTGCCTGAGACACATCAGCTCAATGATGAAGCAAGCTCCTCCCGGGAGACAGACAGTTCCACCCTGAACACGGAGGCACAGCCCAAGGTCATGCCGGGACACGGCACAGCTCAGCTCTGCAGCTCTATATGGGATGTTGTATCCCAGGCTCTTTCCAGAAACCAGGGAACCACAGAACACAGCATCTGGGGAGAAGGGGTGAGTGGCCAGCAGACAAGCAAACTGGCCTGGCCAGAGGAAGGGATGACATGAACGTCCCCAGAAATCAAAACTTGACTTTTGGGGTTCAGGCCAAGGGCCAGAGGCTTGGTCCCCATTGTCAGTGACCCACAGACAGCTGCCTGCACTGCAGCCCTCTCGCCTCTGTGTTCAGACCTGCCCTGTTCCCAGCCACAGAGGCCACAGCCTCAGGTGCCCACAAGGTAACAGTTCTCAGCTGTGTCTCTCTGTGGTGAACAGCAGTGCCATGGTGAGACCACTCGGTGAGGCTGAGAGGGGAGGACAGGGGGACCCTCTGCGTCCCCATCCCGCAAGGCCCCTGAGACTGACGTCCGCACACCATCCACATCGCCCTTTGGTTTGTTTACATGGTGCACTTTCCTCGGAAAGCATTCTGCAGATGCCACACAGGTCTCTCAGCACAGGACCAGTTTACCTGTCCACAAAACCCTAGTGACACCACCACCGCAGGTCTCATTTCTCATGTGCATCTTTAACTTATGTCCGAGAGATGAGGAGGACCCCAGCAGCATTCTCATGGTGGCTCGGGCATTTCTCTTCTTGCTCTTTTCAACAACATCCCTTGCACTAGTTAGAATCTTCATTATTTAGACAGATTTGAATATGTATAACATTTATTAACTGTAACATTAGCTCTGACATTTCAATTTAATCAGTGTTACCACAGTCGAGTAAAGTAATTCCCTTGTACTCATACATAAACAGCATTATCTTCTCATTTCCAAAAGGTACCATTTCGTGATCTAAGTCACTCAGGGAATAATTTTATCTCTGTGGTGGGAGGAGGAGGCCGAGGAGAAGCCGACGAGGTCTCTGTGAGCCTGCAGTTAAAGATTAAATACTACATAAATTACATGGGAGGCCACAGACAAGGCCTCCGGAGACCGTCAGATCTTCTACATTAGTTCTTAATAAAAATTAAATAAATGTGTTTTTTGCCCGTAGGAATCTGGATCACCCAGGAGCAGGACAATGAGCCTCTGCAATGGCAAGTCTTTCCTCGGAAGGTGACAGGAGGTGGCAGGACATGCTCAGTGGGTCCTTCTCAGGCTTCAGGTGGCCATGCTTAATAATAAATCTGGTGTCAACCTTGGGGACATTCTTCAGTCAGGATTTGGCCAGTGAAGCCGCCCACTGCAGGGATTCTCAGTAATGGGGCTTTGCTGCCCGGCCCTTGAGGGCAGCATTACGAGACCTCACCAGGACAGAGAGCTGACAGGGAGCTGTCCCTCCGAGAGCTAGCCCGCTCCGTGCCCAGAAAACTGGCCCACTAGGAACTGCACATAATTCCTGGGACCTCCAGGGACCCAAGAAATGACAGCCAAGCAGAGGCAGATGAGCGCTCGAGCTGTGCAGAGCCCCCAATGACACACGTGCACGTCCCTCCTTAGCACGTGCTAAGTCTGTGACCTGAGGCCCAAGATCCCCACTCATAGGCAGGGGCCTCAGCAGCCACAGAGGGCTCATCCTCCGGCCGCCATTCCAGGGCAGCTACCCTACAGACCCAACCACAACTCAAGAAAAAGAGGAGGGGGACTCTGGAGGCAAAATCAAAGCCACTCCATTTTGGAGTTTTTTAAATTTTACTTGTCTGAAAATATGGTGGGTCATCAGACTCGAAATAAATGCAGCAGAGTTTTCTTTGTCCCAAAGAAAGCAAAGCAGGTGGGTATTTAGATGGACTCCGAGGATTCACAGCAAATATTTGTTTCTTGGTTTGTCTGCTTTGTTTCACTTTGCTCTGTGGTTGGTTTGGGGTTGTTGCCCACAGTGTTGTTGTACCTGATGATTTAGAACTCAGGAAGTATAAAGAAAGTAGTTGATGTATATCTCATTCAATTCTCAAAACAACTACATAACTTTATATTATTAGCATCTCAATTCAGGGCGATGAAACCGAGGCTTGGAAAAGTTGAATAAGCAGCACACGGTGATGCAACAGGAAGATAACTCAACTGGGCCCTCATCGGTGTCTCTGATTTCTGTGTGTCACACCTTGTGGGAGCATGGGCAGCCAACCTGGCTGGCCCGAAAGAGCTCGCATGCACATGGAGATTAAACTGATGCAGCTATAAACTGAAGTAATGAAGCCCCCTGTCCCAGCCAGCTTCTTTCATTCTGCTTTCTCTCCTGTCCACCACTGCTGAAGCACCAGGTGGAAATTTCAGGAAGTTTGGGCTACGGCTGGTTTGGATTTACTGGGAAATGTTTCCGTGGTCTAACATCACTTCCACGCATACTAACTTATGGCTGGCCGTCCCAGGGTGCAAACCCAGGAATTCTCTTTGCCACCCTCATGCTGACTCTGCTGGCCCCTGGGTCACAAGAGAGCTGGTGCTGTAGCAGTGCTTGTCTGGCAGCCACACGCACCAGAAGTAGGTGACACCGGAAGACCAACAGCTTAGGAACAAATCAGCAACCCACTAGAAAAACTGGCCAAATCTTCTCCCGCATGTACGAAGTAACTCGGGAACTTTGTCCAAATTTGACAATAGTCTTTAATTGGCAACACATCAACCATCAAGTTAAATAAAACCGTTCTGAGTAGCTACTAATAAAAAAACTTTAATTAACCATACCATGGGGAAGGTATGATTATCTCTCTACTGTCTCTGGAAAACAACTGACTTTGAATGAAGTATCCTCTAAGAGACTCAGAGTGGTCAAATGGAAAAAACAAAGAAGGGGAAAAGGTGCTATGGAAATACATGCCAGGAGATACGTGTGTGTTGTATGTGTATGTGCATGGACACATCAACTTTTGTAGCTATTATTCACTTTTTATTTTTATACTTATGTTTCTTACTAAATAAACTCATTTTCATACTTGATTTTCAGCTCACAATTTCATGTTCTTTTCCTTAGCGGAGCTCTGAGACTGAATACGCTTTGTGTCTCTCCAGACCTGATGTGTCTTGCCTGTGTAGCTAGCTAGAAAAGAGGGCTTTCTTCTGCAAATGGTCGGATATAGCTCCACTCCTCCTGCTTCCTACAATCAAATCCACACACGTGCTATCGGTCCCAGTGAGGCCTAGAATTTCTCCATAATGAGAACCCAAGCGTTTGGCAGAACTATGCCCCAGAGCTCAGTATCCGGAGAAGTGGGGCTTCTCACGTGCAGTTATTTGTCTCACTGTAAATGTTGCAAGTAACATTTCCTTTTTTGCTTTGCCTGCTAGGAAATGTGTGGCCATATTTGTGAGTAATGTAGCAATTTTACAAACTCATATAATTCACACTGCCCTGAGCCTGTCTTTCCCCTACACCATTGCCAACCCTTCATCCTAGCTTTATTAATTCCTTTATCATTCATTATCTAGGCTCCAATTCCACCAGCTGTGTGTGTGTGTCTTTTTTTGTTTCCACCAGCAAATTCAAATTCTTTAGTAAATCAGATTCATTAAAAATACAGATAAGTTTAAAAGGAGAGTATTATACAATAAGCATGCTCATTTTTATAATGAGAAAATAAACTTTATATAGAAATGAATAAACAGGCAAATAGGATCCCGCAGTCCTGAGTCCTTTCCATTTGCTGGCCTGTTTAGCTTGGTGTTGATCACATCACCAGCAAGAGTTGCTGAGGGTAGGATTCAGGGGAGAAGAGTGAGCATTTCCTCACTTCGTTCCTTACCTGGCACCTCTATGTTTCCCACTGGCTGTGCTTCCCTCTCCAGTGTGGCGTCCATCCCACACAATGTTTATTTAGGTCAGCAGCAGCCACCCCATCTTGAGGCAGAACCATTTGGTAAAAAGAGCAAAGTGTGAAGCACCAGTGAGCCCCGCTGTGTTTGGTGGGCACGTAGCAGCAGGGACGTATCAGCACCTCTGAACACAGCCTCAGTGCTGCTGTGTGTGGGAAAACATTGTGCTGGTAAGACAGGCAAATCAAAAAGGCTCAGGCAGGCTGAGCATTAAGGATGCACAGTCTCCCCAAACAGAACAGGAAATGCACACACATGAAACCTCACAGCAAAGTTTATCAACATCTCAGGAAATCCTAAGTTAAGACATAAAGTCAGATGAAAGTAGAAGACTGTTTCCCCTTAAACTATCTCTAAGAGAGGGGCAAAGATGCAGTTAGTAAATGATCTCAGGACACGACACAGCAACCTGGAAAAACAGTGGCACTGATTCTTTGAACACTGCTCATGACACACTGTGATGAATTCCCAAAGGTTAAAAAATTTGGATACGTTGAATCAAAACTATAGAACTACTAAAGGAAAATGTAGAAAAAATTGAATGTCGAGCACTTAAAAGAAGAGAATAGAAACTTTCCTTCTCATAAAAATGATGATGATGATGATGATATTAAGCAAAGCCAACAAGGCTAACAATAGTCTAAGGAAAATATTGGCAACATACAACACAAAGAATAATCACCATGATGTGTAAAACTCCTACAAATCAATAAGAGAGAGAGATCAACAACCCAATTTTCAACTTGGAAAAATTATACAGTTAATAGGAAAGGAGAAACAAATGGCTCTAAGACATTTGAAAAGACACATAGCTTCACAAAGGGCAAGAAAAACACCAGTTTCAATTTTTCTGTGGTACCATTTTTCACTTGTCAGATTAGCAAAAATCCCAAGGTCTTGCAGAGCTCTCGGGAACTAGGTGCACTTGTACACCATTAATGGATATGGAAATGAACTCGACCCCCACTGAAGATAACTTAGCAACATTTTGTGCGTACACACACACACACACACACACACACATTTCCCTTTAACCAGCAAGTCCTTTTTAGATATGTATTACTCTAAAAGTTCCTCTCACTGCTTGTGAATTAAAATAAGGAGGGGAAAAAGAATGTGACAGTAATAAAAAAAAAGGAAACAAAGCTTATGTATATAGGGGGTGAAGGTGGCAGGGTGGGTGGGGGAAGGGGAAAAGATGAGAACCAAGTTGTGTCATATTCTGGTACAAACTGTCAATGTTGAATGTGATGATGATGTGTATTCATAATGTGCCAACAAAGATTTGAATAAAAAAATTTAAAAAGAAAAAAATATATATATATATGGTTAAAGTTATTCATTCAACAGTGTTTTCAACAATAAAAGATTCATACCTTTCTAAATGTCCATCAGTTGGGTAGTAGTAAAATAAAGGATACTCCACTCAAGCAGAAGGAAATATTATAGCTATGAGGAAGCACACACAATAATGAATAGTAACATGTAAAAAAAATTATCAGGCAGGAGAAAGTGAGAATTAAACACAGTGAAGTTACTCAATCTGTGGGTGGGGATGAAAATTTTTACTACATAATACTTTAAATAGATGTTCAACCATGTGAATTTGTTACATAATAAATTAAAAATTTTAAAAAGCTATTCTTTAAAAATAATATTTCCAAGAAAAAATAAAAAACAGCATGATCAGAAAAACAGTGAAACACTTTCTGTTAGTGACTTTGTGAGTGAAGTGGTCTGGGCAGATGCTGCGCACTGGAGACCTGGGCTTTCACTCCGGCCTTTTCCCTCACCACCTCCGCTCTCCCAGCCAAATCACCCACACCCCGTGGCCTGGATGTTGGAGGAGATGACACAGAAGGCCTTTGCTGCCTCCAGAGACGCCTACAAGAATTCAGGAAGGCTGCCAGCCTGGAAGGAGCATTTGCCATATGGAACCAGAAAATAGAAATTAATCCTCAAAGCAACCTTGTTTTATAAATGAGAAAAGGAAAGCTTAGATCAATTACATGAGGTGCGCAATAAAGAATACAGGACAGACAATGATGGCAGATAAGACACAAAGCAATGACTGCAGAATAAGACACTCTCTTCCTCCACTTAGCAGAAATGTGGGAAAATATTCACAAGACAGTGCAGCGGCCTGGAGGGGACAGAGCTGATGGTCACCTATGCTGAGAACAGCTAGGACCCTGGGGAGGCTGCTGAGCACTCAGGGGAGGGGGCAGACGGGTGGGAAGCAGGACCTCCGGATGCAGGGCATCTCCCAAGCTCCGGACCACAGCTAACTCAGACTGGCACCTCCATCCCAGAATCTAAACAACAAATCAACTGTCCGTGGGTACCCGCGGGCACTGGTGCCAGGGTGCTCCAGTCCCTTGAAAATGGCCTCGTATTTTCGTGTAATCTACACAATTCTTCCCTGTGCTTTAAATATCTCTAGATGACTTATAATTCCTAATAGAATGGAAACTCTGTAAATAATTGCTAAAGCATGTTGTTTAGGACATAATGACAAGAAAAATAAACCTATATGTGCTAAGTACAGACGCAATTATTTTCCTGATCGGTGGTCAGTTGAGTCCACAGATGTGGAACCCAAAGGTGGGAAGGCTGACAGGCCTGCAGGTCGTCCGAGTGCCCGATGTGGACACCACCTCCCTCGTGCGGGAGGGTGGTCCACCGGGTCAGCAGCTCTTTGAAGTGAGCGTGACAAAGTGTGGAAGGACAGGAGGGAAGAAGCCAGAAGTCATGATCTGGGAAAGTCCGCACATCTCAGCTGCACCCTAAACCTGTCCATCTGGCCCTGCATGGCCCCTTCACTGGGCAAGGGTGACAGTTTGAGAGGGGCAGACTGTGGCGGGGCCCCAGCTACCTTTAGTCACAGGAGACACTGTCTGCACCAAAAGAAACCAGACTTGACAGAATGCATCAGAGATTCCAAACCTCTTTGGCACAAGGAACTGATTTTGTGGAAGGCAATTTTTCCATGGAGGTTAGGAAGCTGGTGTCAGGACTCATTTCTCAGGAGGAGTCCCGACCCAGACCCCTCACACAGGCAGTTCATGAGTTCGTGCTCCTTTGAGCATCCTCTGTGGAGGCGATACAGATTCACATGACAGACTCTGCTGTCTGTGGAGTCAGACAGCAGTACAGACACACCTGACAGACCATAGGCCTTTATTGGCCCACAGCCCACACCGTGGGGTCTGGGGTTAGGGTCAGGGTTAGGGTGAGGGTGGGGTACTCCTGCAAGTCTTTAAAGTAGACTGGTGCTCACTGCCATGGTCAGGCTGAGGATTTAACTGGGGTGGGGAATTCTGGCCATGGGTGTTTTTAAGAACACCGAGTGATGCGAATGTACAACAAAACGAGGCCCTGCATGGTACATGCCTTTCAGATTCTCAGCATCTGTCTTCACAAAAATTACAACCTAATGAAGAAGGAGGCAAGACTCCTACAGCAGCAGATGCCCAACTGCACTTGCCTTTTATCTACTAGCGAGCCGAGTCCTGTCTTCCAGCAAAGCCCCAGGTCCCACACCCAAATGGACGCCACATCACTCCATGATGGGGGACAGAATGCTCCCACCACAGGACAGGTGTGTTTGTCCCTAGGGGCATGTGCAGGAGGAGGAAGGAATCCACACTCCAGGCTCTTTCTGCACAGGACCCATCACCTCGATCAGGGAACCAATTCTAGGCATTTCAGCCCGGGCTCTGGTGCCTGCAGGATCTACAGGAAGAAGCAGCTCCTCTCCCTGTAAAATCTGAGAGACAGGAAGATGGAAGCAGGAAGCAATGGGATCCAGGTTGCCAGGGTGGGGATGAAAGTGGGCAGGGGCCATGGGACAGCCATGGGTGCCCGGGGTCCTGTGAGGCAGGAAGGGAGCTCATGGGGACACCGAGCAGGGGCACAAAGTGACAAGGAGATGAGCAGGCAGTCTGGGGTGTTGGCAGCCGTGGGCGGCACCCGGGAGTGTGGCCCCAGGGCCAGGTTGTCCAGCAGCTCGGAGCAGTCACCCGAAAAACCTCCACAGTGCTTCTCGCCTCTGCAGGCCCCTTAGGTCCTGCAGGTGAGGGATCCAGGACGGGGTCTGTGGCCTCGGCCAGTACATGTTCAGTGCGCGGAGTCACCCACCAGTGACAATGCCGGGGCAGGGATAAGCCCGGCACCCTGGCTGTGCTCTGGGTTTGGGTTTGAAGCTGCAGTCAGCAGTGAACCAAGAATTCCCAGCAGGAAAAGGACTCGGCCATGTGTAAAACTTCTGTGCTAGAGACGAGGCCAAGGGAAGGCCATGAAGTGGGCGCTGACAGATCTTAACGGGAGGACTGTGTGGCAGAGACAATACCCCCAGGAAACCGTCAGGTTTAGAAATATCCAGAGGAGAAGAAGGTATTTGAAAGTGTGAAAAAGTGCTGACCATCTGAATAGAGAATAGTTCTAGATATGATTTTAGTTGTCATTTTTCAATGTTTTTAGTGAAGTAAAAGTCTTTTGTCTGTATATGGAGCCAAGTTGCTGCTGGAAAAGAGCTGGGGGAAGAGGTGAGGGGAGATGCAGGGCCCAGAGGCAGGCCCAGGAAAGCCCTGTCAAGCTTGCTAGTATTTCTCCCTCTGTGGAGGCTCTGGGCAAACAGAAAACACAACAAATGAAAGCAAGGCTCTATTTCCAGTCCCTGCTTCACTCTGTTGGAAAACCCCAGTGCCTCCCCGGGGAACAGTAAAGTCTCCCTCCCCTGACAGGCTATCTCAGACGTCCCTGCCACGGCTCTGCCGCACATGTCTACCGAGCATCTGCTATGCACCCACAGCAGAGAGTCACTTGGCCTAGCTGACTCAGGGCAGAGACCCAGAGAATGATCCACTCCTGGGTAAATCACAAAGGACAGGCCTGACTGCTCTGCTCTGTGTCCAGCTTGAGCTTGTCCGTTATAATTAGAACCTGGGGAGTGCTGGAAAGATCGGACAGGGATTGACAGCGCCTCCAGTCTTCCGGCTGAGATGTGGCAGGGTTAACTGCATCGTTCTCAACAGGTCCCGACTGCCCCTTCCCGGCCGTGCTCCCTGATCACTGCCCTCCCGACCACACCTGCGTAACGCTGCTGGCCGAAGTGAAAAGGGAAGAGAGGACTGAGTCATGGGGATGGGGGTCCTCCAGGGGACCCCGTTCAGGAGGGTCCTTTGCCCAGGCAGGCCTCGGTTGGCTGCACAGCCTAAGAGAATGGGGTGAGGGACAGAGCGCATCCCTGTCCCGTTATCCGCTGCCCCTCGCTGTGGTCACTGCCCCGCCACAGGTCCACGCCGTCACTGTCATGGGGCCGCATGGGGAGCGTGAGGGCTCCATGAAGTGTTCCTGGGGAGCAGGAAGCTGGGGCCTCACTTCTCAGTGGACAGAGCAGCCTGGTCGGCACAGGTCAGCTCCGCTGCAGCGCGGCCCTCGGCCCACAGTCCGGGCCCCATTCTGCCTCTGCCCAGGTGGCCGTGTCTCTGCAGGCCGGACCCACGCCTCTGTGCGCCGCATGTCCTGGCGCCGGTCAGCTCCATGCCTGGCCAACAAGGGCCTGAAGCCCCGATGGACCCGAATCAAGGCTGCCAGCAGCGGGGGTTCTGCACTCGGCACATACAGTGTATGACACCCCACGTCACAAGGAGCTCCCTCCAAAGCCTGGGCGGCTTCAGGGCCTCAACCTGCCCGCTCACCCTGAATGCGAGTCTGGGAAGCGGTGTGCGCATGCGCACGGCAGCAAAACCCAATTTCAAAACATCAATATTGAATCAAGGATAACTTTTCCTCTACTTGAAAGAAACCAAAGCTAATTCCCTTGGACTCCTTAATCATCATATCACTTGAAGAAGAACGTGTCCCTTCAAACACAGACTCACCTGTATATTCGTGTCCTGACCTATGACCACAGTTGGTACTGCAAGGAATTAATCCTTGTCCCCTAAATCCACACAGTTACTGTGTCTCTGGTAAATAAATACTCTTTACTTTGGTGAAATATGGCATTATAACCCCATAAACTAAAACAAAGTACTAGTTGGCCATCTGTGAATATATAGTTCAAATTAGAAAATGCCAGTACAATTCTGGATAGAATTAGATATGGTGCACACGCCTGTAATCCTACTACACAGGAGGCTGAGGCAGGAGTATCAGTGTGAGTTTAAGGCTAGCCTTGTCTACACAGTGAGTTCAAGGCCAGCCTGAACTAGGTAAAAGATCCTCTTTCAAAAAACAACAACAAAAGAAAATAGTTAATAGCTGGGCACTGAGCCATAAACTACCCAAATTGACTCTGGAATGTTACTTCATCACTTTCTGACTCTTGGTAAAAGCTGTACTTAATAAATACCTACTCCGTGTCTGGTCTTGTGTTAGGCATTTTACACAAAGCATCATAATTGGAAGCCTGTGACATAAATATCATCATCTCTAGTTTCTGGCGGAGAGATTGACCACACATTAAAACAAAATCTTGCTCCACAGCTGTAGTCGAAAACTTCTTGGGCCAGGATTTGAACACAGAAACATCTGGCCTATGAAGTGATGATTTTATTCAGTGGGCCCTTACAAGGTCTTTCAGGACCTGCTGGTTAGATAGTAGGCCAAGAATTCTCCAGCGTGTAACAATGGTTTGACCTATTTTTGTTAGTCTTTTGTCTCAAAATTAATCTTCCTAAAGGCATAAATTAAAAGTTTAATTATAATAAATCCAAATTAATGTTCTCATAAGAATTTCCTAACATTCATAAGTTGAAAAGCCAACTGGGTCAGGAAGCTATGAGAGTTAACACAAAATGATAAAGACGGTAACAATACTAATTACGGCACATAACAACAACTAAGCCTTGGACCAGAAATGCGAGTGTGCAGGTATACACATGTGTATACACACACACACACACACACACACACACACACACACATATGACTCTACATCACAGCCTCAGGCCAAGGAAATGCTTGGGATGTTGGTAATCAGTGCCTTTTACAAGACCTCCATGAGGCGCACAGTGAGATCGCCTATTGGCAGCTTGAGAAGAGTACAAGTGTTTGTCAGGCATGTGAGTCCTGCTTTAACCCCTGAGGACCCAGGTCTACACAAAACAACCAAAGTCACTGCCCTCTGTCACCTGCAGTCTCCCAGAAGCAGACAGACAACAAGCAACGCCGATCAAAATGAAAAGTGAGAGGCAGGGTGATGACGAACTTGACTGGGCCACAAGGTGGCAGTTGATTAGCCACACACTGCTCTGCAACTTCCTGCCAGGTATTGTCTACCTTGGGATTCAGTAGACTGAGCAAAGCTGATGGCTGTCTACACCGCGAGGGGCCGCATCTCGGCAGTTGAGGCCTGCGGAGAAACAGAAGGCTAACCCTCCCCAGCAAAAACTCCTCCAACTAAGTCAAATGAACATTGGGCAGAAGACCACTTCAGGCAGTGTGTCTGGCAGGTGCAAAGGCCCTGTGGTAGGCACCGCCCAGAAGGCACAGGGAACAGCAAGGAGGTGAGGGAGTCATGGTAATGCGGTCACAGTGGCCTCAGGGGCATGCTGGAATATTTGGGGTTAAGTCAGGGTACATGCGTGCTCACGCCATGTTCTGGAGATACTGTGGGCAGCGCCCAAAGTGAACTATAATGAGATGGCCTTCGTGGACATGAGGTCAAAAGAATTAAATTGGAACGAAAATGGAGCCAAACAGAACTAGAAATGGCCACAGATGATCTACCTCCAAGTCTCCCACAGATAGGCCTCAGTTTTCAACCCAGCTCCTAGAATCAGCAGCACGAACAAGGACCACACATGCAGAGGGAGGCAGGAGGGAATCCCTAGGGGACAGCGCTGTAATCAGAAGACATTTCCTGGGTGACGGCACCACTGGCAGCACTCGCACAGGGAAGCAGCCTGCAGCTGCCCAGGTCCTGTCTCACACGTGGCTTGGTGCAGTGCTTGAACCCACTCATTCAGCCAAGGGAGCAGGGAGGGCTGGGCAGCAAAGGGGTCACAGAGGCAGCTATGAGGGCTGCCAGGCGGATGGAGGCTCCGAGGCTCCCCTGGGAATCAGAGCCAGGGTGGGGATGACAGACTTGGTAGAAGCCAGCGGTCCTCCTGGGAAGACATCGCCCAGTTGTGGGGTGAGCAGAGAGGAAAGGGGGTCAGCTTGGCACAGGGCTGAGGGTCCCGCATGAGCACAAATGCTGACTGGGGTTCCCCTTCATCTAGCACAGCCAGAACTATTTCACTCTGAAAAAGCATAAAGCCACTGTCGCAAGATGCTTGCTTGTGCTCAAGTATAACCTCCCAGGGGCGCCCAGGACACAGCAGGCTTTGAGACAGGCCGCTGCACCAGCATGCCATAGCCTGTGTGGCTGGTGGCCAGCTGAGGGCCAGAAGATGCCTCCAGCATTGCAGGGGGCCTGAGAGCCTCTCAAGACAAGAGTGTGGAGCATTCCACTTCCAGTGCTTCCCTGAGTGGTTGTCTGTGATGTTTCTGCCTCTCAAAACTTGCAGAAAAATCTGCTACAGGTGAGAAAGAAGCTAGGCAATTTCTAGCAAAGAGAACAACATAACTTTTAAGAAAGTAGAGATGTGGACATGATCTTGGAAGAAAAACTTTAGAGAACTATTAGATCAAGAATCTCCCTGCTCAAGGGGCCGGGGATATAGCTCAGTGGTTCCGGCACCTGTCTTGCAAGCGCAAGGACCCAGGTTCAATCCCCGGTAACCACATACCATACTGGGCGTGGAGACTCACACCCAGCACCAACCAGTACCACATACCACAGTGCCGGGCGTGGTGGCTCACGCCTGTAATCCCAGCACTCGGGAGGCAGAGGCAGGAGGATTGCTGTGATGTGAGTTGGAGGCTGAGCTCAGGGCCAGCCTGAACCACATAGCAAGACCCTGTCTCAAAAAACCCTGCTCAAGATGTTTAAAGCATGTCAGAAATTAATTAAAGAAAATTTTACTTGTATCTTAATAGTGGAGTCCATGGGGTGTGTGTGTGTGTGTGTGTGTGTGTGTGTGTGTGTGTGTGTGTGTGTGTGCGTGTGTCTGAGAAACTCGATCTAGACCATCTTATAGGCCCACGAACATGTACAACTCCCTCAGATATGTCCATGAAGGTGAACAGACTTCCAGAGACAGGACCAAGAGACCGAGGACACGGGCCAAGGAAGTTTCTACCAGTAAGCAGAACCTGCTTCTGAGACAGCAGAAGACCTGTGAAGCGCTTTCAGGGAGTGACAGTGGGCACCTGCCTTTCCTCTTTCCAGAGTGTCCAGTGTGTCTCCCGTCCCAGGTCTAGGACTGAGCATGGGACAGTTTGGAGGGAGTGTGGTGGGACTCCCAGAGGCACCCAACGATGTTGGTCACCTGTGTCAGTCAACAGAGATTGGTGCCTTTGGAGGCCCAGCATGAGCCGAAGGGTCTGTCTGACCTCAGTCTGGCTCAGAGCAGGAGGGACGTGGGAGGGCTATTTAAGGGCAGGGTGGGCGCTCCCTGAGATCGGAAAGACAGTGCTCCAGTGATGACCACAGGGCTGAGACCCAGCCAAGCCTTTTAGCTGCTTCTAAGGCCTTCTCCTTTCCCAGGTGACTGAGATCTCCTCAGCAAGATGTGACATATGACACTACTCAGCCTGGCCAAATAGTGCCCAGCAAGCCCTCGGGTCATCTGGTGCCCTTCCTCTTCTACAGATGGTATATTTCACCCAGGTTTACTTCAGAAGCAGTTAGTGCAGGGCCTGGCATGACAAGTGTACACACTCATAGTACACACATTCACATCCATGTACACGCATACACATATGCATAACATGCCATGTGAACACATATACATCACACATACACATAATCCCACGCCCAGCTACATTATGCTATATTTTCTTCCTAAATTATTTCCCCAAGTGATTATCTTCCTAAACTATGGAGGCCACAAGACTTAATTGTAGACACAAAGCTATTTAAAATCAACAGCCAACGTAGACGACATCATTCTCCAGACGCTCATTAGGCACCCACTATGTGCCAGGTGCCTCATCTGGCATTTGAGAAGCCAGGAGCAGGTGATGGCATCCTGACACTGCGGTGGCAGGAGCCAGCCTTGGGACAGTCATGTCTTCCCTCTAGCTCTGGGATGCCGTGACCCTCCTGAGGGAGTCACTGGCTTCCAGACTGGATGTGACAGCTTCTGTCCTGCCCAGTCGTGCAAGGGCCTCCCACATGCGCGCACACTCTGAGGTGTCCTGGGGCAGGGCAGCGAAAGGCCACCAGGAGCTTGTTTGAAGCTCTGACCAGGGCGGGGCCCACACCCACCCCACCATACCACCTTGCCCCAGGGCTCATTTTGATCTGCAGTCTCAGTGTGCACATCCACGTGCAGATAAGTGGCGCTAAAATAAAATGGGCTATAATTATTGTCATAGATTATAGTAATTACAGAGGAAAAAAGGGCTCTTTAGATTAACACGCTCCACCTCCATCAGGACCCAGCTGATCTGAGAGACTTCTGCAGAAGGCAACTGACCTGCTGCTATGCATGTTGGATGTCACTGTGGCCTCCCAGGGCCCAGGCTGTGAAGGGCAGGGGCAGAGCAGGGGCAAGGAAGGGAAAGCCTTTCAACCTGAAAGTGAACCAGCTGTGAGGGCGCCAGCCTCTCATCTGCCTGGCTGGTGTCGCACCCGTGTAAGGGGCAGTGTCAGGGTTGGGCCAGCCCATGACCCGGTGAGACAGGCCTGAGCCTTGCAATGGGGTGGGCTCTGCGGCATCCCTCCTCTGGGTGCCCAGTGTGTTGTCAGCACTGTGTCTGCCAAGGATGCACTGGGGGACAGAGATGCCATTCCCCTTCATGTGGGGCTGCATGAGATCACAGACATAGCAGCGTGTCCAGGACAGGCAGCCTGGCACGGAAGGAGAGGGTGGTAAACACATCTGCTCCCTGCCCTGCCCTGCTCTGCCCTGCCGCTCGGGGTCCCTGTCCAGCCCAGCCCACTGCGGCTCCCGCCCTCATGTTCCTGACCTGAGCCTACAACCACTTTAGCCACAGCACTTGCATGGCACACTAGTCTACTGTCACCTGGGCCACCCACAGCCAGCTCCGTGGGCACAGCCTGAGCCTGGCCATGGGCTGTGGACCCCCTCGTTCCTGTGGACCCCCTCATTCCTGTGGACCACAGTGGAGCCAGGCTATGCCAGCCCAGCGCTCTGCCCACTGGCAGGACCTCCAGCTTAAATGTGGGGGCTTCCACTTCGCCCCTCCCCAGCGTGTCTACTGCCCTGTCCCTTCACACCATGGCCAGCCGTTCTCCTGTGACGTTGCCTCCCAGGCACGGCGCTCTGCCCCTGGGTCTCCGCAGCGCACAGACCCCACTCCACAGTCACTCCCCAGGGGTGGCCCAGGCTATGCTCTCGGCTCTTTCTCCTGCTACTCTTGCAAAATGCTGCTCACATCATGGATCTGCTTACTCATCGGTCATCGTCCCGAGACTATAAACTTCACAGAAAAAAAAAGAGTTATTTCGCCTTTTAATTACCCTTTAGAGGAGTGTCTGACACACAGCAGACACCAATTAAGACTTGATGAATGAATTTAAAACATCAGGACTTACTGATTGCCTAGGTGCTCGCTAGCCTTGTACTATCTTGATTTACTCCTTTTCAGAGGGGAATGTTTCCTTGGACCGTGGCCTGGGCTGGAAAGGTGAAAATCCTGTCCTCAGCCTCCCGGGCAGAGGCTCCTCCAGCACCAGGTGGAGAGCACGGGCCAGGCCCAGTGGGTCAGGTAGGAGGGCGGGCAGCTCGAAGAGGCCTGAGTCCCTGGCTCATTTGAAAAGCACAGCAATGCTTGGCTGTGGTAAGCTTTTTCTGCCCCTGGTAATGTGGTCTGCAGTGCATGTCAGGCAGAGCAGTGGGCTCACAGGCCCCTGTGTCCCACTCCAGCCTGGTATCCAGCTCTGGCACCCCATGGCTGCACCTGGGGCCTTCACAGCCCAGCGTGTGTTGCTCAAGACCTTCTATGCCCCTTAATCCAAGAAATACTGGATCAGAGGTCAATGCATTCCTGAAGCTGCTGCCAGGGGAGCTTCTTTTTCTTTATTTTCTTTTTTTGAAAAAAGACAATAAAAAGAAGCTTTTTATTCAAAGGTATAACTGGAAAAGTAGATTTATTTATAACCATTCTCATGAAATACTTTGTTTTAAAAAAATACAATCAACTTCTTTGCAAACAGCAGAGACACGGGGCCAGGGATTTAGCTCAGTGTTTCCAGCATCTGCCTGGCAAGCGAAAGGTCCCAAGTTCGATCCCCCTTAACCACATACCACAATACTGGGCGTGGTGGCTCACACCTGTAATCTCAACACTTAGGAGGCAGAAGCAGGAGGATTGCTATGAGTTTGAGGCTGAGCTCAGGGCTACATAGCAAGTTCAAGGTCAGCCTGAACTATAAAGCGAGACCGTCTCTGAAAAAACAAAACAAAACAAACCAAAACAAAAAAAACAGCAGACACATACCTCAACTATAATGCCCTGATTTTTTGGTGGATAATGTACATGCTTAGGCAGAGACACGTAGGCTCACACTGATAAATTAACTATTGATTGCTCAGTTAAAATTCCATTTATGGCCTCCACTTCTTGATCAATTTTTGTTTCTACTTCGTCTTCTACCATCTTGTCAACTTCTTGAGCGACTCCCCCGTCTACTGGCTACCTCATCGGCCACCAGATCGGCCACCTGCGCAGCCTGACTGCCAGACCTGGCACTGGACCGGCCACTCCAGTTTGGGATTGGAAGATATGTTTCCATCATAATATTCTTCAATCTCAAGTAATTTGGCTATACTGAGAGTGTCTGATCTGAACGGTGCCACTCTGCCTGTAACTTGTCTGACTCAGCTATGGGAACATCAACATAAGTGCTCCCCATATTTGTGGGGTGAGGCACATTCTGGTAATTTGGGACACTGCATTACTACCCAGCCTTCTGGTAAGTTCATTCCAAGCACAGGTGACATCCTATGTTTCTTCTGGGCTCTCCAGAGTCATGGTCACAGATCCCTTATCATAGGTGACCGAAGAATATGCTTTAAAGCCTGAGGCACCGGAAATGTGGGACAATGCTGCAGCCAAGGCACCCATTGACCCTTTCTGTCTATTAGTCTCTGAGCTGATGGTCAGAAAAATCTGATGGCATCTGTGCTTTTCGATTTAACTAAATCCACTGTCGCAGGAACACCTGCATGTTTAAAAGGAATCGCCGCCTTTTGTTCCACATATCTTAGTTGAGCTCTTTCTCTTGATTGATAAAAACATATGCAAATCCCTGTCCAGCCAGCTCTCTGCACACACCTAGGAGGATGGGTACAGGACTCCACATCCAGTGGAAGAGAACTCTGACTCACCAGGTCAACCTCAGGCACGTCCAGACCATGAGCAGTCACACTGGTGGCCACCAAAATTTTAAAACTACCTCCTCTGAAGCCTCTGAGTGTGATTTATCTTTGTGACTGTGCGCTTTCCCCAGGTGAACACTAGACATTCAGCTTTATGTGTGGCTCGTGGCTGTTTTAGCTACATTTTTGGTCTCACAAAGATAGTGGCCCTCCCTTTAGACCCCGGTAGACTGGCAGGACATCTCCAGTAATTGTGGTCTCTGAGACCAGTGGCACTGGACAGCCAAATGTTACACAGTAGTTGTAGCCTTCTGAGTCATTTTTCCAACAAAGTCAACCTTTTCGTACCTGGATTTCATGTATTCTTTTGCAACTTTGTATACCTACTTCAGGCAAGTTGCAGACAAAAGAAAGTCTGAGGGTTGACCTCAGAATCAGTTTTACAGTTTTCATGGATTCTGTCTTCGACTTTTTCAGCAAAACCTAAATCTAACAGTTGATCCACTTCATCAAGTATAACATGACACAGTTTAGAAAAATCCAGATGGTCACTCTTTTTCTCGGGCTCAAAGGTCAGCCCTTGGTTTCTGCCCTCCGGGTGGAGCATCACAAGCCCGGGTGTCACAGCATGGGACGCTGGCCTCACACCGTTGCACATCTGAAGGTGAGCGTGCCCAACACATCCAACCAGCCCAGCCCACGCCATGTGCTCTAAAGATGGCCGGGCCACATCCGAGGTGTGAAGAGCCTGGGCCTGCCTCTGAGGGACAGGGCTGCCTGGGCAGCCTCTCCGCCCGTGCACCCCTCCCAGCTGCCCAATGATGTCACTGGAAGCCAGAGTTTGCCCTGATGGGAGGAGGGAAGGCTGCCTGGGTCTCCTGTACCCTGCGTGCCCATGGATGGTGGGGGTACCTCTGCTCTATTTGTCTCTCTGCCTGGACCTCACCCCCGGCACTCCATGCATCTGTCTCTTCTCAGCACACAGGTCTCCATCTGCGCTGCCCTTCCTCTGGGTATCACTCTGCTATCAAGACACAGTGCCCTTCCGCCACCAGCCCCACCCCTCTTCCTGCATAGCTGACGCTGCCACCGTGAAAGTCGTGTACTGAAGAGAGAGAACGAGAAAGCCAGGACACGCGTGTACCCGCTGCCCGACTGCAGACCCAACACCATGGCTAGCCGGAATGGATTGGGGTCCGGGAAGACTTTGACGGATCATGTGACGTTCTCCTGTAGCAAAAGGCAAACACTGTTTCCACTATAGGTGATCAACACAGGCTCCTGCAAGCCCAAGGGCGTCAGAGGCTCATCTTCCCGGGGTCGCTAACTGACTTCAGGCTGAACAGAGCTGGATACGATGATGGGGTGTTGCTCTCCTAACTGGGGCTGGCAGGGGACATGTAGGCACAGGAGGAGCTGGCCTGCAGCAGCTCCTGAAGAACCTGGCACAGTGACCAGGTACAAACTGTACCAGCCAGGGTCCCTGGGGTTGCTGGAGCCTTTGGCCAGGGCCACAACTCGCTGGGGAAATAAGACTGGACCCAGCGGACGTGGGGCACAGCAAGGGGCCAGAGCTGGCTGGGCATCACACGCTTATCTTTCCACCACTGCATCCTGCGTCCTGCCCTCATTTTTGCTTTGCCCTGATTTCCCCCCATTTCTTGATTACTGGGGGAGAACACCCTCTCTGGTTGTACATTAAGTATTTGTGCACAAGGATAAGCTTCCACTAATCCTTTTCCAGAATGAGGCAGAGTATAAATAAATAAATAAAAATAAATAAATAAGCTCTGTCTTCCCCCAGGGCACCCCATCCGCTTGGATTTAGGTCATCCACATGTCTATTTATGATCTATCTTCGCATTTCGGGATTCTGGCTATGTAAGCAGGAACCACTGAGCTGGCTCAGGGGCCCAGATGCCTGCCAAAGCCAGCGATTGCCGGCACAGCCTCGGAGCAGCCTGTGGGCCAAGGATGGTGCTAGGGCTGCCATGGGGCCTGGACAGCACTGGAAATGCGGGGCCCAGTTTACAAAGCATAGAAGCCAAGAACAAAAGTCCTCTCCAAGGATGAAGAGTGGGCATCACAAAGCTCGCAGCTCAGCACCCAGGCCCAGTGTGGGTCCTGGGATCACGCAGGCCTCTGATGCTACCCACTGGCCATAGCCTTAGGGTTGCCCACCTCAACAAAGCAGCGGGCACTCACAGGTTTCAGGACAAGGAGAAAAGGGCCAGGCTGGCTCCAGAGTTGCCCACGGGTGGCTGCTCCCCAGGCACCACACAAGCACAGGGGCTCATGGTCTACGTGGGGTGCAGGGCATAGAGCAAGGACAGAGTGCCCAGCACGTACTCGTGCTCCCACCCTGTAGGAAGCCCATGTCCCTTCCCCCTCAGTCTGATGCCGCTTTTGTCTAGCAGCTTGTCCCAGTGGCCTCCCCTCCATCACCCTTGCAGTGGGGCTGGGACCCTCTTCGTGCCCTGTCATACCACATCGGGAGTGACGGGGCTGCCCAGGAAGGGACGAGGCCCAGGCTGCGGGTGTGGATGGGCAAGGTGCTCCTCCTCTTGTCCCCTGCCATTCCTCACTCTCACCCTGTGACCGACAGACACCAGGAACTCAATAAACACAGACTGAGCCGAAGAGTGATCAGATTAAAGGAGACGACGTACAGTCTGCCAGGCACCAGCAGTCTGTCACCAGACAACTGTCCTCAGGGGACCTGGCTCTGTACCCAGGGGCCATTTTAGGCCTTGAAAGAGAAATTGCACGAAGCAAACAAAGCCTGCCGTGTCTGGGAGGAGAGCACAAGACAGAGAGATCACCATGAAGACTCGGGCACGGCCCAAGGGGATGCCTGTGACCGGAATGTCCTGGTGGGCAGCGGTGGTGGCAGCAGATGGGACGAGGGTGACAGTGGGGCAAGGGTGGACTGGGTAAGGGGCAGGCCCTGCCCTGCCCTGGGCTAGAGAAATAGCCACCTGGTAGGCATGGCCAGGCTTTTGGGTCACTAGCCTTCCACCGAGGCAGGGGACACAAGAATCGCTACCATAATGCCCGGGGGCAGTGTCCAGATCAGGACTTGTGTCACTGCATGGCATCCAGCTTGTCATCGCATTCCAAGGCCACAACTACTATTGCTCAACATGAGGGACCATCACCCGCAGGGATGAGGCTTCCACCCACGGCCCCTGAGCAGTGTGGCAGCGACAGAAGCCCTCAGGTGAGAATGTCTCGGGAATAAATGAGACATCTTGAAAGAGACCGGAGGGGTGAGTAGGGGACAGAGCGGAGGTCTCCTGTCACCCCCAGCCGTGAGACCCAGCCCAAGAGCACCTGGAGGCAAGGAGCCGCAGGCAGAGCCCGGGTCACGGAGCATGGAAGCTGGACCTTAGGACACGCTCCTGAAATCATCCTGGACTTCAGTCCCGGGAGTGAAGAGAGCGCGGCCAGGCCAATGCGCATTGCCGTGAGCGCTGCGGTCCCCACCGCAGCGGAAGGCCCCTGCCCACCTGTGCCTAGACTTTCTCCAACTGGGGGACAATCGGATAGGCCACAGTCAGAAAGGGGGTTTCTCAGTGATTCCAGCATCTTCCTCGCAGGTCCCCAATTCGATCCCTGGTACCAAAAAGAAACAAGAGAAGGAAAGGGAGTCGCCCCTGAACATCGGGCAGAATTTCCCCAAAACTGGACCAGGGAGGGAGAAGCCAGCCCGGGGAAGAAATAAGCATCAGAAAACGTAAACTCCAGCATAGGAAATTATCTTTTAGGGGAAAAAAAGATGAAGAGTTTAGACAAATATTTTCCCGACCTCAAAGAAATTATAGATAACACAGTCTCTCCAAGGAAAAAGAAACCTAAGAGACATAAGAGCTCAAAGAAGAGATTGTAAAACAAGAGACAAGTGAACAGCGAACGGTAGGATGCAGCAAAGAACAAAGCCAGGCCCCGGGCGCCATCCAGGGGTCACAGAGGGAGGCCCAGCAGGGCTCGGGAAGCAGTGAGTCTGGGCAGAGTGTCAGGGTGTCCAGCGGGGGAGCGGCGGTCCAGAGCCTGGGCCGAGGCAGAAGCTCTGTTCCCAGAGCACCAAGCCAAGGAGCATGGCCCCCTAAATCCTCCTCCCAGACCTGGCACGCCACCACTTCCAAATCAGCCACACCAGCAGCAGAGAGTGGTCTGGGCCTGGAGGAGCCCTGAGCAGCCACTGTAGCTGCAGGCAGAGAGGAGCTGGAGCTGGAGCTGTGAAATGCAGGCAGTGCTTGCATGCTGTCCTCTCTCTGGTGACGACACAGAACTCGGGCCTCCAATAAATCCTATAGTGATATTTCTACCAATGGAGTGAGTCCTGGCAGGGTGCCTTTCAATGTTTGAAGAATGATTTTTCCTCCTGGCTGTATTTTCTAGGAGGCCATCAGACCCTGGAAGCCAGAACACTCTTTCTTGAAGGGCTGGTTTGTCCTGTGCCGGGTGGGGGTTGGTTTTGTGGTCTCTTGCTCTTGAGAAGAGCTAGCGAAGGCCTCGGGACGCCATCTCTCCACCCTCCCAACCCAGCCAGCCACACCAAGTGTTGAGTGCTGCTCTATCAGAGGATGAAGATAGCTCAGTGCCAAAAGGCAGAGTGGAGTCGGCTGCTCCTGCGGCCCCACAGGAAAGATGGTGATGACACTCCAGAGTCCTGCAGGGAGAGGACCATGATGACCCTGGGTCTGAGCCCTTTTCCAACAAAGCCACCTCAGTAGCCAGGTGTGGTGGCAGTGCATACCTGCAATAACAGTGCTCAGGAGGCTGAGGCAGGAGGGCCACTGTGTGGTCAAGGCCAGCCCATGCTACACAGTGAGTTCAAGACCAGCTTGCAGTGCAGAGCAAGAACCTTCTCAAAAAATAAATAGCAACAACCAAAACAAGTTAAAAAGAAAAAGAAACATCCCAGAGGGCAAGGCTCCAGAGAGAGGCAGATGGTGGCAGCAGGCACACTTGAGCCCCAGGAGGACAGCATGGAGGATGATGGGAAATAGCTCAGAGGAAGCCAGATGCTTCCTCAGATGTCATGGCAGTCTCTGAGCTCGGTCACATTCCCGCCCCACCCTGTGCTCAGCAGCTGTTTCAAGGTGAAACATTGGTGTGGCAGGTGTCACCTGCTGGACGCATGCAAAAGGACAGGTTGCAAGACAGTGGCGGGGTGGCCCTCTCTAGAGCTCTGCACACGGTGGACGATGGCAGCCTCTCTAGGCCACCTGCTCTCTTCCTCTTCCACTGGGTCCAAGGTCCAGCCCAGGCCTCCCTCTGGTGGGGGCACTTCCACGTGTACCTCTGCGGAGGTGCCCCGGCCCCCTGGCCTGTGGCCCTATCTGCAGCCCGGGTGGGCTCCCCAGAGCCAGGCTTGTAGGGACCCATCTTTGCTGTCCCCCTCGGATCTCTTCCAGCTCTGACACACCGTGGCCTGGTCTCTTCCCGTGTCTGACACCAGTCTGCATTTCAGGCCACTGCAGACAAAAAGGTAACAGCTTACTCGGAAAATACTCCGTCACCCAGCGCCCCCCACGCACACCGACACAGACTTAGACGGGGCCAGCACCCACTTCACACGCTGCCCAAGATAGTGATGATGACAACTGTGGTGGAGAAGCTACCAGAGCTCCAGGCAGACAGTGAACAGCACAGGGAGAAACAAAAATGACATTACAGAGGAAGTCAGCCTGTGGAGGAGAAGAGACTCACGGCCTAGGTGGAAAGTCATAATCCAGATCCTTTGTGTTTTTTTGTCTACTGCAGATTAAACCCCGAGATCTTCATATTGAGGTACACCGTGAGCCATGTTTTAGTACAATTTTTAAATTTTGAGAACATGGTGTCCCTAAGATGCCCAAGCAGAGCCTATATTTGTGATCCTCCTGCCTCTGCCTCCCAGAGTGCCAGGATTACAGACATGCTGGGATTAGGCTCAATTCGACCTGGCCCTTTCGAAGGTGAGCAACCACAGCACAGTGCCGGATAGTGCTAGAGAGTATGACGAGGAACGAGAGAGGACAAAAGCCCCAGCGCAAACGAACTTGGGAAGAAATGAAAGGTACAACACACATGAAACTGATTTCCTCAGTCCAGACCTGAACGTGCTGCTGTGCGCTGTGAACCCGGCTGAGGCAGACCCCGCCCAGCACCCCCATCCGAGCGCCCCAGGCCGCGCCTCGGGAAGCGGCTCAGAAGGCACTTTTGGAAAAGCCGCATTAATCTCTCCGTCAGGACAGCTGTTCTGGTGGATCGCTTTTCCCCAGATGAAGGCCGCCGGTTCTCCCCTGCTGAGGTTACTGGTCAGCCTCACCCAGCCTGCCATCGTGACTCAAATATCAACTTTGTCACCCATCATTGTAGCACCTCAATGTGATCAGCAAGCTAATCACTGATATGATTTATAACAGCATAGCAAGAAAACCAGCATCGCCCTTTCCATCCCGAGACTGAATCTCGGGGCTTGGAGAAAAACGTGTGTCAGGCAGCAAATATCTACAACACTGGGCTCACCGTGAAAAGAGTAATGAGTTTCATCAGTGAGTCTCTCGTCATGTCCCTAATGACAGCTGGTGACATCACACCAAAAATATTTGATGAGACAGGTGTCCCAGGAGGAAAGCGCTCCACACAGGAGGACGCTGGCTGTCTGGCCAGACCACTCATCAGCAGGAAATGACCAGACGACTGATGTGCTGAATAGCACCATAGTTTTGACGTCCTGGCTCCCACTGGAACTCAGGTCTCCATTGAGTTCCCAGCCCCACGTGTCATGAGGAGCCAGAAGAAGGGATGCCGCCCTCGGAGCACTGAGTTCTTCTCAGGGCTGGTTACAGGAGTGGCTTGTTAAGAAGCAAGTCTGGAAATGGGGAGACAGATGCTTTGCAAAAGAGAAAAGAGCCAGAGAAGTGTGGACAAAGGAAGAGCGGGGAGTAAAGGGCATCAAGGCATCACGCACATGCTGGCCCCAGACACAAGGAGGGAAGCAGGAAAAAATGGAAAGTTGTGGGGAAAGACGGAAAAATAAGCTACGCTAAAAGGGGCAGGTGGTTGCTTAAGGAAGAAAAGATTGCAAATGAAGCCAAATTTCTCATACCGGCATTAAAACCCACACTGGAGTCAGTGACAAGAAGATGGAATCTTTGATGAGAAACCTCCTCCCCTGGGCAAAGCAAAGGAGAGGTAGACAGCAGTGGCCTGGACTCGGCAGGGAGACGAAGGGACCACATAGAACAGGAGTCTGTGAAGCGCGGAGATGCAGAGAAATGTACCCCAAACCAGAAATGTACCGAAACCAATAGCCAAGGAGGACAGAGTAGAATGATAGTTTCAATTTTAAAAGAATCTACTGTGAATCAAAGGGACTCGTGGTGCTCCATCAACAATTGTTGTTGTTGACTTTTTTGGGTTTTGTTTTGTTTTGTTTTGTTTTTTGAGACAGGGTCTCCTTTTATAGTTCATGCTGGCCTTGAGCTCACTATGTAGCCCAGGCAAACCCTGAACTCACAGCAGTCCTCCTGCCTCTGCCTCCTGAGTGCTAGAATTACAGATAGGGGCCACCACACCTAGCATTCCAACCACAATTATTTAAAACAAATCTAAATATATTCCAGTAAAAACATTTTTAATTGAACAAAGAATTCATACCATAGCACATTCTTATACAGAAAAAAATGGTTTCAGACTTTCCATTTTTACACTAAAAATAAAAAGACAAAAACATCTCTAGCTTATGTAATGACACAGAAGTACTTTCTAGACCAAGAAAGACATTTCGAGATAAAAAGGGATAGAAACGCATAAAAATCACCTGCTTGGGAAAATAGCAAGAGCACCTCACAAGTCAAAAGAATTAAACCAAGATGGGCAAATCACGGTGGGCAAATCATGGCGGGAAAGTCATGCTTCTGAACAATGAAAACTTATGCACACAGTTAACGGGTGTTAACTCTGAGTTTTGGATTTCTGATAATTATATGCTAATCTGCCACTTGCTGACTAAAAGCAGGAGGAACATAGTGAGAGGCTGCTAACAACCCACCCTCACCGGGACACAGGGATGTGGTGTGCAGGGCGGCAGCAGCGGCCACCCCAGTCCTACCAAGCGAATGTCACAGAGACGCAAGAGGAGGATGCAGAAAGGGACAGATGACACCACGATGTGGACGACGCCTGAGGCCCGGCACAGGGAGGAGAAACAGGAAACTGGAGATACATTAGCCAAGAGCGAAAGAAAGTGAGTGGTCTGGGACAGAAACTGCCAACAGAGGAAGTTTAGGGACATGAGAAAATGAGCAAATTGATACCGTAATGAAATCTAAGTCTGTCCACAAGAAGGGAAAAAATCTAACAGTTTCTAGAGACAAAAGAGTCAATAATCTTTTGGAACAATCTGACATTAGACTTATCAAAAGCAACATTAGGCTCAATAAGACAATATTGGAGTCATATTTTAAGGCATTTTCAGGGAAGGAACATGGCACCTGCAGTTTTATATCCAGCCAAACTACCTGACAAAGGTTATAAAGATATTTTAAGACACACAGACCTCGGTGTGTCTATCTTATCACAGACACTCACACCATAAGGGCTTGCTGGGAAGTACCCAAACAAGAAAGAAAGAAACTCAGCAGAGGTTATAGGACCTCCATGAAGTGGAGAGTGAGGCACCTGGAAAGCGCATGTTTCTCTTTTCAGAGGCTGGAAGCACCCCTACAAGATGAGAGGTGCACCCATAAAAAGTGAAGAGAAAGCCACTGTGAAAAGCAAGCCTCTACAGGGTGAGGAGGAAGTAATGGCATTAAAGCTGCTGAATTTCTTATCTTTAAAAAAGGTCAAAACCCCACCAATTTAAAAAGCAGAAAAATGTGAATAACTTAAAGCACAACCTCGAGGGATAGAAAGTTCAAATCTAATAATCGCAAGGAATGTTATTGTGAGTTTAGATAGTGGTGAGGAAATAATTGCCATTGTGTTATTTACAAAGTAAACAGAAAGACAAAAAGTGAAAGGAGAACAAAAAATATGCTAAACAATACTAACAAAAAGAAAAACAAAGCCAATATCAGATACAATAGGCATTAAAACAGTAACAGTATAGAAGTCAGTCACTACAGAATGTTGAAGGATTCAAATGACTCTAAAAGATACAATGCATGTAAGCAAATATGTACTGAATAAGTTAGCCTTAAAATGTGTAAAGCAAGCAGATAGAAAATTACAAAGAGAAATCTTTAAAACTAAACTGAGTAATTTAAAAGGAATTTTCTAATCAACAGTCGAGGAAACTTAACAATCACCAATGATATAGAATATATGAATCAACAATACAATTTAATGAACATATAATTATAGATGATATAATTTAAAATGATACATCCTTCTCAGAAATCTATAGTTTATTTCCCAAACTCCCTGTATACTAAATAAAAACTGCATTTTGACCAGATAACAAAACAGAATTATTCCACACTTAGGAAAAATTTGAAGTTACTTTTAAATAACTTAAATACCATAGAAAATATATAAAAAATGTTTCAAATCAACTAGCAAATGCTAATTACGCCAATTCATCCAGTGCATGTTGTGTGTACTAAAGTATTACACTGTATATTATTCATTCAAAATTTTTGAAATAAATAAGTAGAATGCAACAGTAATAATAACTATAGAGCAGCATGTATAGAATATAGCAAGAGTTATAATTTGAGGAAGCTAAGTAGTTTCCAATTCTAGTACAAAAGAAAAAAAAGACCTAAAAATTCAGAAACAAAATAATAATAATTCCAAAAATATGTTAGAAAGGAAACAAAGATAAATTAACAAAGTTTAGTTACCAAATAAATTTTTCTACCTGACTGTTTGTACCAAGCACATAAGCACTTCATTATTATTAACACATCTAATCATCTCAACCTATGAGGAAGGCATAGACAGAAACTGAGTCACAAGGAGTTTAATTTAGATCAGTCAGCACGTCTAGTAATTGTGCTAGCCAGGACTTAATGGGATTTAAGTTTGTGCAATTTGATTTGCTAGAAAGGAGGCATCCAGAGACAGAAGTTAACATTTCAAGAAGAATAAAAATATAAAACTCTGGGATTGTTGGTTTGGAAAGAGAGAGGGAGGGACAGAGAGACTGAGAGAAATAAATAATATTATAAATTTAAAATGAAGTCATAACTGAATGGCAGAGGTTAATTATATGAGATATTACTAATTCTCTTACACTAGGAAATTTCTGGAAGCTAGAAAAGTGTATATAGTTGTTAAGAATAATATAAAAATGATTCAAGAATAAATATAAAAATTTCTGTAATTTAAAAATCTTAGCAGTAATTTTTTCTCATGAGGGAATTCTTGGCAGCTTTACAGAAAGTTTCTAAAATTTACTGAGTATGTATCTTCTTAGAAATGATAAGCAAAGAAATCATACCCTAACTCATCTTACAAACTCACTACAGTTTTGATCATAAAAAAACAATAAATTATATGAGAAAGAAACTTTACAGGTCCATTCTTCAATATAACTGTAAAATCTCTAAATAAAATTCTAAACAACTAAACAAAACAGCATATAAACTGGATTAAATAAGCTCATTGAGGAAACTCATGTCGTGAAACAGATTTCTATACCATGCACAATCTATTTATAATAAAATCATAATATCAAAAATAGGAGGAAACTTTATTTTGACAAGAGGCGTCTAAAATACATATTTAGTAAACACAATCCTAAGTGCAGAAATAGTAAAGCAATAACTTTAAACTCATAAATATAAAAAATGTTCAGTATTATCAATCTGTTCAATGTCATACTAGATATTCTAGAACGGCTACAGCAAAAAGGACCTAAAGTATTATAAAGGAGTCATTATTTTCAGATTACATATTTATCTATATATAAAACAAACAGAAATAATTCTGGGAAATTTATTAGCTATAAAAGTTGAATTTAACTAGAGGAAAGAATATAAAATCTATATAAAAAATCAATTGTACTTCCATCTAGTAATTAGGAAAGATATCTTTAAAGGACAGAATTTACAATGCAAAAGAATGTTAAAAAATATGTATGACCCGTAATGAGAAAACTATAAAAATGACTGAAAGTCCATTACAGAAAAAAATGAGTAGCTAAACCATGGTCAGAGAAAGAAAGAAATCTTATGGCAAGCTATCAATTCTCTTAAAATTGATTTATCTGGACCAAGAAAAGCTAACCAAAAAAAGCAACATTTACAAGGACCTCTGAAGAATAAAAAGCTAAAAAGGGCTAAGGCATTCCTGAAAAAGTATTGGAGATAATGTCCCAACTTAAAGTTTGGGCAATTTGATTTGCTAGAAATCAACTTGCCCAACTTAACAGACAGTATGATTTATATTACTTATTATTCAGCTCTAGAAATTAAGATACTTCAGAATTGCTTCAGTGACAGTTCCTGTGGCCAACAGAATAGAATAGAGGGCTCAGAAGCAGACACACACGCACATACACACATAGAGACAGAGAGAGAGAGAGAGAGAGAGAGAGAGAAACAGACAGACAGACAGACAGACTGACAGACAGACAGGGAGAGAATTTGCCTGTGGAGGAAAAAGAAGCAAGGTAAATTATTAGTCAAGGGGCATTCAGTAAATAAAATAGGGACAAAATGTTCACCTGCACCTTTTAAAAAATTACATCTTATGCAGAAAAATTACCTCCAAACAAATTCAGACCTTCCAAATAAAAGGAAAAAGTTTAGATTTCATAAGAGAGGACTCTGCCTGAGCTACACAGTGATCAGTAGCATACTTGTCCCATCACAAAGAACTAAAAAGCTGGGACAGATACACGAAACTATTGTCCAACATTAGACAAGAGACAGCAAGATGGTGAGCTGTGATTGAAGAGACTGATTATGGGTCCCCTGAAGGGTCACCAGCACACAAGCAACACTCACATTATAAATGCACATTGAAATAAAACTGCTAAGGGCTGGGGATTTAGCTCAGTGGTTCCGGCACCTGACTTGCAAGTGCAAGGGCCCAGGTTTGATTCCTGGTAACCACATACAACAATACCGGGCATGGACTCTCATGCCCACCACCAATCAGTACCATATACCACCGTGCCTGACATGGTGGCTCACACCTATAATCCCAGCACTTGGGAGGCAGAGGCAGAAGTCAAGCAAAGAAAAAAATACTAGAGAGATAAAATTAAAAAATTATTAAGACTTCTTCACAATTACAATCTAAGTCAAAAGATAAGGTAAGAAAACGGAAAAAAGAAATTAACAAAGTAGAACTACACTTAACAAAAGTTAAATCCTTCAAAAAGAGCAAAGAAAATGTGCCATTTCCAGATAAAGTCCCCTCCAACAAATATTTAAGTTTCTCTTTCAGCTGATGTATCACATAGAAGCATGAATTTAACAGATCAAGAAAGAGGGAAAGAAATCCAATATAAAGTATTCTTTTTTCAATTTATAAAATTTGATTATGTTATAAATATTAAAAATAATGACCTGTGGGGTTTGAATTATAAGTAGAAATAATATTAATAACAATGACAATAAAATATGAGTAAAGTAAATGGAAAGTAAACTTTTATAAGGTTCTTGCATTACACAAAAATTAGTATACTGTTTGAAGTTAGAAGGTGATAAATAACATCCAAGATAAACCCTAGAATAAACAGCAATGCAAATTTAAAAACCAAAAACACACACAAACATATATATACATACACACAAGGACTAGTGTAAATACATATTAACGTACAAATCAGTGAGAGAAAAAGGTGGAACACTAAAGGATAATACAAAAGAAGTAAATAAAAGAGAAAAGCAACAAACAATGATAATGTTTAAAAACTGGAAGGGACAGATAGAAGACAAATAGTAAAGTGACAAATCTAATCTCAA